>JAHWFP010043962.1:31890-110638 GCA_023313725.1 Lithobius niger | reverse complement strand
TGGTCTGGCTGGATCCTCCCTGCTAGCATAAAAACCCCAAGCAGCTCCAGTCTTTAGCACGCTCAGAAATTTCAAAGCTAGAGGTAGCTACGCCGGTCGAGAGTGGCGATGTCACGGTCCGATTGTTGCCATGCTGGGCAAAAGTAGTGGTTCGTATGTAACTTAGTTTTGCTTTAAAAGTTTATCTTTTGAACGCTTGCTTAATTCAAAATTTATAGTTTAAACTTAACTTAAATCTCTAGGCTTTGAAAGTAAATTATGGTGAGTTATGCCCTCAGCAGTTTAGGACTTTGAACTATAACTACCTTAACATAAGGGTTCATTGGTCCCTTCCTAAAAACCAGCTATCTTATTACCGTTTTTATTAAAACTTAAATGTAAACAAAGGCCATTGGGTCAATTAGATTTGCAAAAGCATAGTACTTCATGGAGCGTACATCCCTTTTCTAATGTGAATTCCAAAGGGGACGGTTTGACCTTTTGGAAGTACCATTTGAAAAATAACTAAGGTCTACTATTATAAGTCAGCCGAGGCTGTTTGTAATTTAGAGGGCTCTTTTGCGTAAATCCCCTTGCCTAAACCACTGTTTCTATTTTAAATTTTATTGTGAACTAATGTAAGTTCCAGTGCACGAATTTAACTGTAAATTCTCAAAACATACTTTAATCTAAAGCTAAACTTATGTATAGTAATCAAAATGTAAAGTGTCACCTTTAACATGTCTGTTTAAAATAAAAACCAGGAGTTTTAAACGCCAAATTGAATCACTAGTCAAATAATTGCTGGAAGTTAATATTTAGACAATTCTCTACGTTTAACTTAGCCTAGCTCTTTTCCCACCTTGGTGGCAGCATTAACCGTTTTTTTTGCTAGTTATGCCTATTAATTAGGACATCGAAGCTCCTTTCCCCAAGCCGGGACTGCAGCAATTGTGTTGTTTTACCTCTAAAAGTACAAAAAGTCACCCCAGAGTAATAATAAGCAAGACCCAGTTTTACCACATGTCAGCGATATTACAAGCACCTCAACCGTCGTAGCATCCACCGCTACAATGGCCACCAGGTAGGCGGACAGCAGACTGTGGTCCACAAGGACAACAGGAACAGAAAATTCGGGTCGGGAATTAGAACAGAGCCCACGTGTAGGTTGCAACCCCGCTATGCCCGATACAAGGAAGAACGCCAGAAGGATGGTAATTTCAGGGTCTATTCCAGGGCCACGCGGTCTGTCCTTAGGAGATGTTGTCCAGTGGTTCAAGGATACTCTGATCAGGGCTTCTAGCAGAGTGGCACGCTTCAGGAAGAGTTCTTAGCTGGTTAGGGACTAGCTCCCAGAGTGAGGCTGAAAGGGGCTGCAAGGCTTTAAGTACCTAGAGCTGCATCCAGTACCTGCCACTGGTGGTGCAAGGTACTTCCTGTACTATATCCTGGTATCCCATAAGCCATCTCTGCTAGCAGCTACCCCTAGGGGCAGGCAAGGCCAGAGCCATCCTGACCACTGATCTCCAGGGACTGGACCATACATCAAAGTAGGAGGAAGCTGTGGAAACCGTCATTGCAGAGGTCCCGCCCCTAAAAAGAAGCGCACTCGCCTTGTCAAGGTAAGTAAAAATTATTCATTAAGCTAAGTTATTTATACATACAATAATCAAGGTTCTCAGAAATTATTCAAAAATAATACCAAGAAGGCGCGCATCAACAACAAGTTAAAATTAAGAATGCTATGGGGACGTTTAAGCTTTTCATCTGCTAATAATTTAATCGTTTGACTGTTCCAGCAGGGTGACATTACCTATTAGTATTAGTAACGTTTTTTGTAAGGGCTGGGAAATCTTTGAGCGTCAAAATTCAGACATTATTCCCGTAAAAACCCGCTATGCAAACTTAATTACTTGAACATTTTCACGAAAATCATGCAGAAGCAAAAACGATTTTTCAACATTTAAAATACAATCACAATCAACCAGTGCAACAACAGTCAAGAGAGAAAAAAAAAGTGCTTGATGCACGAAAATTCACTTGAAAACTGTAACCACTAATCATCGGTTACCATTACAATCAGCTAAGAAAGATTTCTACTTCAAAACCTCAAATGTCAAAATCGGTTGTCAAATATCGGTAACAACGCGTGTCAAATGTGACTAACGCGGTAACAATCAGCTAAGTTTAACTCGAAATTAGCTTATTCTTTGCTCACCACTTTCTTTCCCAACTCATTAGGCTAGATCTAAACTTAGGCTAGTTTATTGCATTAGGTTCTCTGGTGGAGGTTACTCCCACAAACTCATTACTAAATCATACTACTAAGTCAATTGTCAAGACTTTTCTGAAGTAATTATCATCAGCGTTAACACCCGAGCGTCACCAGATTATTTGCATTCATATGTTATTTCTTTCAGTCTACAAGCAAAACCACGATTTGCATGCGAAATTATTTTTAGATCTAGCTACTGCTGGCCGAAAGAAGACCAAGAAGAAACACAGTAACTACCTTTAGATTTAAGTTTAAAATTCTTCGAAATCCGCTTCACTAACCGGGTAACGCTCACCTTCAATCTGTTCACGTAAATTATCTATGTGATACACATAACGAGAAACAATACCCGTATTAAGATCTTTAAGCTGATAAGCTACAGGACTAAACTTTTTAACAATCTCGTAATTTCCGATGTAAATTGGTGCCATTTTTTTTCATAAAATAGCGGGATTTGTCACTTTTAGGGTGATTTCGTATGTAATAGTTCGACTTCAAATTTATTACCCGTTTTATTCCTATCTGCCTTTGCAGCGCGATGCAACTTAGCTGCTTGACGTTTGCGTACAGCTCTCCTTACTATCGCACGCATGCGTGACATTAAGTTTAAGATGTGTAATGGGTAAGTAACCTCGTCCGTTTGTACTTTACCGACAGGGGCCTCGGGCATTCGTAACTCCCTTCCTGTCGCCAATATACTTGGGGTGAAACCCGTCACCGAATCCGTTGCTGAATTTAACGCTAACTGTAGCGGTTTCAAATGTAAATCCCAATTTCTATGACCCGATTTCTCGTCTTGTACGTAAATTGATAGCGTTTTTGTTAACTCTTTCATCCACCGCTCAGCTAGACTGGACTTAGATGAATAGACTGACAGAAATCTAGCCTTGTAACGCCATTGTAGGCATAAATTCTTCATTATCTGCCCCCTCAAATTATTGGAGCTGTCGGAAAAGATTTCCGCTGGCACACCATGCCGCGAAAACACTTCATCAATGAGCGCCTTTGCTATAGTTTTAGCTTCAGCGTTTCTTAGGGGAATCAACTCAACCTAATGATTCCACTTATCAAGCACCACTAGGATGTAATTAAAACCGTTCGTACTCCGTGTTTCAGGTCAACAACAATACTCTCCCATGCTTCCTTTTCAGTTACTATCATCGTTTTAGCCTTCTTACAAGTCTGCAGCACCTTATGGACCTGACAAACTTTACACGTCCTTACGTAATTCGAAATCAATTTTGAAGCGTTTAACCATGTGTACAAATAAAATATGCGTTTTAGCATCTTGTAAACACCCATATGAGGACCTGTAAAAGTATCGTGTACTAGCTGAATGATTTTCTTCTGCAGCGAACGGGGCACCAGAATTTTCAAATTCGGCGCATCAATAACATCTTTATTCACATCTACATAAATTATTCCGTCACTCACAATTGACTTTGGCTGGTACTTCAATACAAGTCTATGAACTGACGGCCAATCATACCTATTTCCTTCGTTTCTCCCTCCAAAGCTAACTTTAATGCTAACGTGTATTTGTCTTTTAACGTTTCTGCTCTAATCTGCTCAAGCGTGATCTGCTCAACATCGATCTGATTACACAAACAATTGTTGTTAAAAACATAACAATTCTGACCCGTTCGTTCATCCATAGCTGGTATCAAGATTGGATTAGTGATAGGAGTAAAGTCTTTTTCAGATTCGTATCGTCTAGACAACACATCCGTGATACGGTTCTGTGCACCTGGGACGAAGCAGATCTTAGCGTCAAACTGAGATAACTCCACAAGCCACTTCGCTAAGCGTCCCGTTGGTGAGCTTACCTTCGATAAAACCGAAGTGCCCTATGGTCGCTAAAAATTGTTATTACACCACCTACAATGTATCTACGCCACTTACGTACCGCGCAAATTATACTCATCAATTCCTTTTCACTATTAGAAAATCTCTGTTCTGCAACTGTCAAACGTCTAGAGATTATATCTATAGTTTTCTTCTTCTTAGTGAGTGGATCGACCTGATATAAAATCGCTCCAGCCCAGAGAAGGATGCGTCCGCCGTAATTATCCACGGCTGATTGTAATCAGGTGCTGCCAATAAGGGAGCGTCTACTAACATTTTCTTGATTTTCTGGCAAGCTTGTTCTTGCTTCGCTTCCCAGACAAATTTCGGAGTTTTACCTTTCAGCACCGATAAAAGAGGCGCTGCAATCGCCGAGTATGACATCACGAACCTACGGAAAAAACCTGCCAAACCGAGAAATGTCCGGAGCTCATTAATGCTTTTGGGGCGTGGCTAATTCTCCAGAATTTCCTTCTTACTAGGGTTCGGCAAAACACCATCACTCGTAACCTTATAACCTAATACGGTTATTTCTTTCTTACAAAAGTCTGTCTTCTTTATGTTTATTTTAAATCCTTCACGACCCAAAATCATTAGGGTGTCTTCGATCGCCATCAAATGAAATCGGAATTCCTGTGACATAATCGAGATATCATCAAAATAGCTCTGTACGTTCAGATAATGTAGAGGGGCGATCATTCGTGAAACTGAGGCACAGAAGAACGCTCGTGGTTGCTTAACACCAAACATGATTTTGAGAGGCGTAAAATTTCCGAACGGGGTGCAAAAAGATGACACCTCACCTGCTCGTTTCGTCACCCCTACTTGCCAGTATGCTTCGGTTAAATCAAATAATGTTAGATATTTGCTCTTAGGGCACCTCTGCACCATGTCATCAATTCTAGGGGTAGGAAAATTTTGCATCTTGCTAATTTCATTCAGTTTATTGTATGCTATCACAAAGCGCGTGGTGTTATTCTTCTTGGGAATGATAAACGCCGGAAAACACTCGTGCTGGGGACGATAACCCCAAGCTCCAGCATCCGATCTACATGCTGACGTAATTGCAACTCTTTAAACTTCGAAACTGGATAGGGCTTCAACGCGATTGGTGGGTGATCGCCAACGTCTATATCCATAACTGGGCTTATTAAACCAATCCTCGAACTGAAAACAAATCTATATTTCATTAATACTTTGAACAACTGTTCTTTTCCGTCATCTGTCAAAACGTCACTCTCATTTACTTTATTACAAATGTCTTGCTCTGTGGCATAAAACTCATCTGGTTCTATGGGTGTAGCCTGGGACTGATGGACTTTGTTTATACCCGGCTCCCGATTCAGCTTGTAGATTTTTGAAGGTTTATCCTGCCAAAACCAAGTGTTTGACGCGAAATTTGGCTGTAAACCCGTTGACTGTTGAAAATCTACGCCAAGAATTACTGGCTGGATTGTATTTTCCATCAAAATCAGTGAAAAAGTTACAGTCCGTTGCGCAATCTGAAACAGGGCCATAACGAACCCCGGACACTCAACGAAACGAGTATCGGCAACTCTTACCCGATAAGGACGTTGCGTGAATTCACAACCCATTTTTAACAAGTCATCTTTCAGAGAAACATTTACGCAGGACATTGTACTGCCGCTATCGAGTATGGCGTCTGCATATTCTTTACCGAATTTAAGTGAAAAATAAGCACACGGTGCTGGTGTAGGCTCAACAAGATCGCCTAGACAATTTCTGTTAGGAATTGGTCGGTTTTGAAAAGAAGATACGCCATTTCCAGCCTCACCGACTAAAACTGGATGGCTTTCGAGTTTTTTGGCACGAATTCCTGTGCATCAGAATCCAACTCAATTTATTGAAGTTGTGCGACAGTACTACTTCTATTTGGAGGATAACAGTGGGATTTACATGACAGTTTTGTGACAATTTTTACACTTCGAGCACCAAATTCCCTGTGCACAACTACCACTACTGTTATTACTACCACGACCAAGGCTACTAAAAAAAGTTCGACCATTTCCGCGGTCATTGCTACTATTCAAATTACTGTTATTGCTGCCGTTTCTCCTACCTGCAACCTGATCTAGCTGGTGACTTGACTTGTTAGGGCAGAATTTAGAAGTCCACCCAACCATATTACAAATGTTACAAGTGTACTTTGCATCGTATTTAGGCAAGAAAATAGTACCGTTACGATTTCTACCATTTCTAGTGTTACTAACATTTGAAACTCCAGTTTGGATTGGATTAGCCTGTCTCCTTTGAATCATATTTTCCAAGAAAAGACCTTGCATTTTAAAATCTACCAAAGAAGTGAATTTTCTTGACATCATAGGCATGTGAATGGTCGAATTCAGTGTTTCCAAAATAGCCTCAATTTGATCAAAATCACTGATTCTAGCACCAGTGTTCTGTAAAATATCTGTGCATTTATTAAAATGCTTAATGAAACTTTCATTTTCCTGCATTCTCATAGTTCTAACCTTAGCAATTAGTTTATATCCATGTGACAGTACTTCAAACTTAGCCAAAAACAAGGTTTTAAAATTCTCCCAACTAGAAAAAGGTTCATTTGCCCAAAACCAGTCAACAACATCCCCTGTTAACCATGATGGAACAGTTTGGTGGATATCTTCTCATCAACCTTTCTAACCTTTAAAATTCTTTCCAATTTCATAATAAAAGTTGAGGGGAAAATTTGGTCATTCAACCTATTAAATTCTCCAATTTTCAAAGCTTCCATTTTAGGCAAAGATATTGACATTTCAACAGCTCTCTGGTAATTATTCTGTGATGAACAGCTAACAACATTTGAACTACCATCAACTAGATTACTGCTAGGTGTCATAACAGGTGAACTGAAAGCATTAGTTGTTGAAGTTAATGGTGGCTTAGGTGCTGCACTAGTTACGCATACCGGATTAGCACCTCCCCATAAAAAATTAACTACTGAATCCAGTTTAGCACTCAAATCCAAGATGGCAGTGTCAGTAGAATTACTAGCTGTAAAAGGTTGGCTAAAATACTTTGGCACACAAGTAGGCATTTGAGCTGACACTTGACTAGGTCCAGGCAAGGGTACAGAATAATCACTGAAGGCTTGCCAAGCATTTGGAACACTGGGTCATTTGGTAAAATAGAACATGTCTGAACTTGTCCAGAGGGGTCAGTCCATGCTGCTGCAAATTTGCAGTAGTTGTTACTGAAGCTACACAAGCAGGAGGAAAAGGAGGTGGAAAAGGCAAATTCACATTTGAAGGCACGCCTGCCACAAATGGAACACCTCCTGTAACACTAGTATTACTTGTAACAGGTGAAAATAATTGTCCAACATTTGGTTAAGTCAATGTAGGGCTTGACACACTAACATTCAGGCTTGCTGCTGTAGTATTTAGACCCAAATTAGGTGTTACTTGAACATTAGGGCTAGCTGGAGGAAAGTGAGCTGCTAATCTTGATGGGTTAACCCCTAATGGTGATTGCACAACTTGTGGAATAATAGGGGTAGTCATTCTAGCTGCTTGTTCCCATCTAGTCCTAGGCCTTTTCCCTATTTTATTAGGGTCCCATCTAAAATTCCAAGATTCAGGGTCTAAATCTGGCTTAGATCTAGTAGACCTTGGCATAAAATCTCACAATATTCAAAGTCTTAGCCCTATAGGCTATAGAAAATCACTTCAAGGCTAAAATTCAGTAGGATAACCAATCAAGGGTTATCAAGATAAAGTCTCAATAGGAAAAAGTCAAAAGGCACTAGCCCACAAAGGCCCACACAAAAACCAATAAAATCACTGACTGATCCAAACTAATCTTCACTGCAATAGAAAAGTAATTGCTATTTCAACACAGTTCACAATACTCACAACTACTCAGGTTGTCTCTTGGTTACTCACTGAAGGCTGGGGTCCCAGGTGAAAATGGAACACCCAAGATGGCTGCCGGCATTCTAAAAGGGCTTCTTGGTGGAAATGGGTCCTTTCCTTTGTCCTTACTGGGAATCGAAGTGAAGACGCCAAGACGATCCATCTTGGTTCGCAGAAAAGGTCTAGGGGAAGCCAGAAAAAGCAACCACACGCGGTGGTGCCCCAGGAAGAAAGATGAATAACGTTCCCTTCCGATCGTTTATATAGGAGGCCTGCGCCCGCACATGCGCAGTAAGGGGAGCCCGGCAGGGAAGCCAACAAGTTTCGCTAGGGGTTGAGAGCTCCAATAGGAAGGATATGCTAAAAGCTAAATTCGTAGTGTATATTTTCGTTTGCAAAATTTTCGTTTTATATTACACTGCATCTTTTAGCATGTTTAACGATTGGTACCGTAAACAACCAGTAGTGCACGACCTTTCGTCCGTGAAGAACGCCAATGCTGCTTATCGGTTACGCGCTCCAGGCATTCTTCTCTTTGTCCAGGAAGAGGAAGTTAGACCAGAGCTGAGTAAGCGATTAACAACACGGTGCTCGAACGTAGAACGAAATTGGCTGCTATTAAACACAAGTTGATTTCAAATTTCGATATTAACAATTAAAACAGCTGAAATCTTGAAACAAGAGCTGCTCGTTTTCATGAATTGAAACACGAGCTGCACACTTTCATCAATTAATTCAAGAGACGCATGGCGAAAAGTGGGAAAATATGATTTTCAACTCGATTTTCACGTGATTCTTAGCACTGCAGCATGAATCGGTGAACGTTTGGCATGCAAAAAAACTCTCGTAAACCCGCAGGCTCTACGCGTGACATCACGGTAGTCGTATGCTATTCTCAATCGATCGATAATGCACATCGGACAATGTAAATAATGCATGTTAAGTACCTCGTGGTGGCTTGATGAAAACAGAAGTAACTTGTTATCTTTTGTAATTAAAGCTTGTCAAAATTCGCACATCGTTAGTATTGTTTGATTTTTAATTTAGGCTCGATTTCAAGTGTTGGAATTTTTCGAACATTTAAAGTACGATGGTTCGATTTTTTAAAGTGATCCACTCTTCTCTTCCACCACGGTAAAGGCGAAATCCTGATGCCACTTGTTAATCTTTTAAGTATCATCCACTGGTCACTCCTCTTCACCATGGCCAACACATTTGTCCACGAAGCGCTTCTATAACCTAATGTCCAGCAGGGTTTTGCAGAACAAAGGTATCGAGATGTTGGCGGACCATTTCTACGATTACTGGAGAGCACGAATACTCCCTTCACTCGCCACAAGGTTCACGCCTTGAACTCCACAAAAATGCTAGCCAGGCCTACGTTCATGACTGCGCGGTCTTTTCTGAACTCCTTCTTCCGCAATTCTAAAGTCCTTCAGGCTCAAAAGCAAATATTCCGTGTCTCTCAGCCGACTAGGGGACTGGACATATTTTTTCCGCCTATTCGCTACAGTCCTGTGAATACGTTGGCTAGGCCTACGTTTCTCCGATGTAATTAGACGTAGCGGGTTCCCCTCTTTAGGTGTCAGATGCCCTTCTGAATAGAGTCGCTGGAGACTGTACGTCAGGTCATTCATCGGACGGTTCTTCAAGTCGTTCTCTGTCTTCAAATGCAATCCCGATGTTAGAATATCTTTAAGCACTCAGCCATCATGATCCAGTTCTAACACCGGGACTGTATTTGGAGAGGGAGGAGGACTTAAAGATCAGCCCAATGAATGACCTGACGTACAGTCTAAAGCGCCTCCACTCGGAAAGGCATCTTGACATCCGCAGAAATGAAAGATCTGACACGTGAAGCACCTCAACAACTGGCTAAGATTTTTGCTCAGGTGAAAACTCATAAAGAGGGGAACCCGCCATATCTAATTACATCGGAGAGAAGCCTCAATTGGGCTGTAGCTAATAGGCCGAAGAAATATGTCGAGTCACCTAGTTGGCTGAGACATACGGAAGATTTGTTTCTGAGCCTGAAGGACTTTAAAATTGCAGAAGATGAGGCAATGGTCTCCTTCGATGTCGTAAAGTTATTCCCCATCGGCTAATCCTCAAAATGTTTGGGAGGTCTGCACAAAAAGTAAAATACCAGGGCCTGCACCTGGTTAATTTTAGTTTTTATTGCCTATACGAAAATATACATTACCTGAATTTATAGCAATTCCCCTTTGAGCACTAATTTCCCCTAGATGTTGTCTTCCCTGCTGAGCTCGTATTACTGCGCACGGCTGGAAGCTGGCGAGCCTTTATAAGCTCGGCGCAGTGGATCATCGTCATCTTTCTCCTAACCCCTTGAACCTAGGTTGTAGTGTGTTCGTAGTTCGGATGTAGGTAATGTACATTTTCGTATAGGCAATAAAAACTAAAATTAGGCCCTGCTATTTTAGTCTTTTTATAGCCGACGAAAATCTACATTACCTGAATTTATAGCAGACTTTGTCACCTAGGAGTAGGGCTAGTTTCGAGCTACCCGCAATCGAGCCAGCGACCCCAGGAACAAGTCCCGGTGAAGACAACCCTGAAGTCCCCAACCAATTACTCACATCCGTATGAAGTGGTGGCCAGAGTTGTAGGGTCAAGCCGTGGCCGGTTACAGTAGGAAAGTATGGTGAGAGATTGGGCATGCGATCCTGAACTCTATTGATTGAATGATTTTTTTTTTGGTAGGATTATCCCAACAGGGTGTCCTGCACCTAGGGGAACAAGGTATAAAGCTGGTAATAAGGAATGAAACATGCTTACCTTGTTGAGGGATTGACTGTAGAGTCTTGTGGTGTGATGGTTATCTGGAAGGTTGGAAATCCGGAGGATCGGGTGATGCAGTGTAGACTAGGTAGTGAAGGTGAAGGATCGCTTAGTCGTAAGAGGATCGGGCAGCTGTCACAGAAGCGCTGTGGAAGTCTTGGGGACGAGTTTTGGTGCTGATGTTGTGGTGGTAGTGATCCAGCGGAGGGAGGATTCGAGAAGTGTTTTAGAGTGTATGAAAGTTTGGATTGGTAGGATTATTGCGTTGCTAGTGGGCACAGTGGAATTTTTAAGAGTTAATTTACAAGGATGTGTAATCCGGAGCTCAGGTTGTACCGGGCCGCGGAATAGAATCCTCGTGGATCCGATCCTTAGCTGGGTAGAGAGATTGTTGGCGTTGGAAATTTCTACTGAAGGGAACACGGAATCCCAAAGCTGGCCCTTTTGCTCGCTTATGGCAAAAGGAGCAAGGAGGGTCTCTGGAAGAGGTGGTAGAATGTGAAGCGATCCCATGGAAAACCGGGATAAATACCCGGGCTTCGTCGTACTGCCATACGGAGTACAAGATCCCTAAGAAGCTGCTTGAGGTTGGTGTGTCTTGCCAAACGAAAAGTTGAGAAATAGGAGTGGCAACCGGAGGATCGATTTTGGGAGTGAGTGATTGTTGTGCAGTGACGGATGGGTCATGACGAGGCAGCGTGATGTAGATCCTGTACTGTTGGGGAGGATCGTGCTGGTTATGAGGTGAACGACGAACCAAGGGTAGCTGAGGAGGAAGAAATGTGTGGATGACGGGTATGCGACCTGGCATAATAGTATGCTCGCCATGGAGGAGATGAAGGGATAGGCGAAGGCCATCGGTAATGTGCTTTTAACAGAGCATAATTAATTCTTAAGGAACGATTGTGTCGAGTTACGTTCTCCAGTTTGTTCGATAGTGCGAAGTTAAGCTCAGGGAGTCGTGTGTTTTCTGTTTGAAGAGTTGCGGCGGAGACAGCGGTCTGTCGACGTGTGGAGACGTCGGCAGCGGCGGTGCGGAGCGTGGCAAGTTTGTAAAGTTGGTTTAACCAAAAAACCCGGATTAGAGAAGATACCCAGACTCCAAAGATCAAAAACCTCGGGGAAAACACTCGTCTTCACAACGAACACTTTTTTTTTTCTGAACGCCCAAACACCAAAAAGACCTCGGCCTTGAGGCAGCAATAACTCCATGAATAATGGACCAAATCGACCCATTTCTTCAGCCCTTAATAGGCCAACACATCCTCTCACCAATGCTTCTCCACATCAGTTTGAAAAACGTTCCAAACTGGGCCGTAGCGCTCGCAACTTCCGGTCACCATTATTTACGAAGCCTTGTGTATTTGGATTTATTTTCATTATTCCTTTCAGGCAAAAAGCCTAAAAACACTAGCTTAGTTGTGTCAATAGGAGGGGCTGTCAATCGGCACTTAACCTCACATACATGTTGGATACACACACTTAGAACGATATTTTTTATTCCTGTTTGTCAGCCGCAAATATTATGAAAAATGTCCGACTCCCACAATCATTATTATCAGCTTCTGCAAATAATTCAAACTTAAATGAGTTATAGCATTCTTACTGAGCTAGTATATTTAATCTTTTACTCCCCTGGAACCTACCAATGCCTAGCGATTTTCATGTTGACCAAATTTTTACCGGACCCAGTTTTGTTGTAAATAAATTTTAATTAAAAATCTCCGATCAAAACTCCGACCATACCCAATGCAAACCATCTAACTTTCCTTCAATTAATACTTCCGAAAGATCTGAGCAATCCTTCTATTAATCAAGTAAAACTTGAAATGCATCTTCTTTAACAAGCCTCGTATCCTTCAAAGCTGCTCCAAACAAACCATTTGTAAAACCGCCAGCTCCTCCCACTTTCCATTGTTCTCCTGGCCCTCAGCCAATCAGGAGGGCGTAGCTCTCCTGTGTCCGCCCTTGGTCCTGCTGGAGCTGGCCTGTTAGCATAAACACCACAAGCGGCTCTAAATCTTTAGCACAGCTCACAGATCTCAAGCTAGAGGTGGTCACGCCGGTCGGGAGTGGAGATGTCACGGTCCGAAGGTTGACATGCTGGGCAGTTGGTAGTGGTTTGTATTTTACTATTTTAGCTTTGAAAATTTAACTTTAGGACCCTCATTCTAAATTTATAGTTATAAATTTAAATTAACTTCTAGCTTGAAGAAACTTATGGTCGGCATTTCTGGCCCCCTGCCTTCCATAATTTAAGGGTGGTTCCCTTCCTAACAGCCAACTTCTTTCTTGTTTATATTAAAACTTTAATGTAATCAAAAGATCACAAGATCACTTAGTTTTGTGGAAGCAGAGACTTCAGGGGTGGATACCAGATTCTAAGGTTTTCTTTGTGATGGGAGGTTTGATTTAGTGTGGGTACCTAAAAACTTAACTTCACACTAATTGTAACTTAGCGGATGCAATTTCATGATAGTTTTCTGAGTTATCATGTGTACTTCAGCTAAGTTCTTTACTCGAATTTTAATTGTAAATTCAAAAGGGTGCTTTCTTTGCAGAGCCCTAATCAATATTGTAAAGTGTACTTTTCATATTTTTGTGTTTTTAAAAATAAAAACCAAGAGTTTTTAGAACTTCAATGCGTTCCCTAATGAATTAATTGCTTGAGTTAAAATAACATGTAAACCCATTTATTTTTAAATTCCCGTTAGCACTTAATTAATTTCCACCGATGATGGTAGCGCAAATCGGATAGTTATTACTGGATAGGCCTATACTTTAGGACAAAGACGCTTCATTCCCATGCCGGGACTGTAGCCATTGCTGTGCTAATTCTCGTAAAAGTCGAAATAGACAGTCAAGAGTAATATCTAATAGGCTATGTCAACCAAAGATGTCGGGGATGATACAAGCGGGGATGATACAAGCAGCTCAGCCGTCGTAGCATCCGCCGTTACAAGTTCAGCTGAAAACGATTCAGCGATGTTGAGTACGAACCTACTGTTGTGGTCGATGTTTTCCATTTCACGGACCGATAGGTGTAAAGCCCGAGTTAACGCCGCACGTAGGACCGAAGCACTGGGAAATGGAGGTGGTTCAGAAGCTGGTGGGGTCACTGCTGGTGAAATTAGAGAGTCTGCGTGAGCAACCGGAGAGGTGGATAGTGATGGATGATGGATGGTGGATCAGTAGAAAAGGAGAGCACGGGCGGGATCAGCGGTGTCTTACGAGGATCAATTGAAGGTTGATGCTTGGATGGGACGTCGGATGACGGCGGCTTGGTAACCAGGATCGGGCGGAACGGAATACTGAGTAGTGGCGGCGCACGGAAGACGCAGGCCATCTTGATCCTTGATGTAGACTTGATTAAAGTTGAGGACGATACTTTGGAGGTTGTAGTAATGCTGGAAGTCCCGGCGACGGCTAGCTGATCGGTGAACTTGGAGCTGTTGACTTGCTGTCGTTTAGGTAAAGGATCCTGGTTTCCTGTAGGATCGGTGAAGATCGTTTTGATGCACTTCGGGAAGCCTGGTTGTCAGAAGGAGGAGTGGGTTGCAAGGTGAGGTTCTTTGTGTGGTCGAGGACCTTCTGTCGAATGGCCCGAGCCGCTCGTTGACGAGATAAGAACTGTCTTTTTTTGGATCAACTGCCACTTGGTGGCATGTCCATGCAGATTTTGCATTTTTGTGTGAAGCCAACACACTGCCTGTGATACTGACAGCATGGACGGGAATCGAGGCGGTTCGTTTTGTTGGCGAACCCTAGGCAGGAACAAGACTTGGTGTAAACGAGCGCCACCGAAAAACGCCTGTTTTTCAAAAATTTGCCTGTCCAAATACAAGACACTTGGGGAAGCCCAAATCCGAACTTTCCACCAGGAAGAACCATTAAACTACGTTTGAAGATCACCTCAAACCCACCACACCGCACCTTCATCATGGCCGCCATTGTAAAAACTCTGTATTCTTGTATTCGCATTTTATTCCTTTTCTTTTAGGGCAAAAAGCCCGAACATACTAGCTTAGTGTATTGTACGAGGATTTATGTACAGACAACCATTTTGAAGTGTGATATTTTTTATTGTGTTTGTCGGCCGCAATCTATATGAAAAATTTCCACAACGATCGAATTTTAACTTTAAAATTTTAAACGTTAAATGTTCACAGTAACTTAATGCGTTATAGCATTCATCTAAGCTAGTTTATTTAACCACATTTATACTTGGAAGGTTGGAAATCCGGAAACGCTACCATATGTCCAAACGTATAAACGTATTACGACCTGGCATTCTACCGGACACGAATTTTCAGTGTATATATGTTTATTTTAGTTCTCCTCCGACCTGACTGAGACCTACCGAAATCTGCAAATAGCTTGATCTACTATTAAACACTAAAAGAATTCTTAAAAAGATCTGTTCAACCCAATTCCGAATGTCAAACTGTGCAAAAACTTCGAATCCTCCATTTTTACCCCCCTCCCCAGCCAAAACTAGTTGTGGTGTTTAACACTGCAGTTTACCGTTAAAGCTTGTTTAATTTAATAGTAATGTTCTATGCATTACCCAAAGCCAAGTAATAAGCTTTAACAAGAGCCAAATCACGTTGCAATCATGTAAATATGGAATCCGTAGCCAATAATTCAAAATAAAGGCCTATTTCCGAAAGTTCAATTGAGTAAAACTCAAAACAGGCCTGTCTTTTCCATCCCTACTCCTTCAAACGGCTCTGCACCCAGTTCCTTTGTTCAACCGACTTCTCCTCCCACTTTCCATTGTTCTCGAGGCCCTCCACCAATCAGACCCCCCCGCAGCTATCCTCGACGTCCGCGCTTTCCCCCCTCTCCAGCATAAAACCCCCCCAGCTCAAAGCATCCACAGCACAGCTCACAGATCTCAAGCTAGAGACAGGTCACGCCAGTCGGGAGTGGAGACGCCATGTCCGGAGAATGCCATGCCGGACACGATGGTAGTGGTTCGTATGTTATAGTTTAGCTTTTGAAAGTTTAATTTAGGACCCCCATATTCTAAATTTTAGTTTAATTGTAACTTTAACTCTCTAGCTAGGGAAAATTATGGAGGAGACGCCTGTAGCGGCATCTTAGGTTTCCTCTCCCCATAACGTCAGAGTGGTTCTGTTACTAAAAACCAAATTTTCCAGTTTACTTTAAATGGATTTTTAATCTAAACTAAATGACGGTTTGATCTTTGTGGAAGTCAAATTGAAACAAACTGATGCCTAAGTGTAAAATTGCCGGGCTTTTTATTACTTAGAACAGTTCTCGAGGGAACTAAGGGAGGTTGATCTTTTTGTACTTGGAAAACTTAGAAACATAACTGTGGACGGTTGATCATAAGAAACATACTGTCAGATAGACTTTAATCAGTTGCGGTTGTCAAGTCTTGCGGGTGTCTCCGGGAGCACCCATGATTTACTTTTTCTAAATGTGAAAATTTAATTGTTTACTCAAACACAAGCGTTGTTTGTTTGATTTTTGTAAATTGCTACTTTTGTAATTTCAATTTGTTACTTTTAATTAATTGGATTCAAAAGCTTTCACGGAAGCAAACTATAATGTAAAAGTGTTTTCATTCTCTGTCGCAAAAATAAAACCAGGAGTTTTAAGCTTCAGTCGTTTGCTAGACTTGATTAATTGTATTTTAGTGTAAAATTAAATATTTAGCCCATCTTTATATTTTAGCTAGTTAAACAGTTAAATCCACCGTTGGTGGCAGCGATACCGACAGTTTAAGGTTAGGCCCCTTTAATTAGGACCGGCGCTTCATCCCCCATGCTGGGACAGTGTCCATGCTGTGTTGAATAACGTAAAAAGTCGTCATTAACACCGATTAACCTCAAGCTGAAACTCCACGTACACCAGGAAAACCGGGGGCGTTACAAGCATCGAAGCCGTCGTAGCGTCCGCCGTTACATTAGGTGAGGGTATGTTAGGAAACACAATTGGTGGAACGGGATCTTCTGAAGACGATGTGTCCGACACGGTGTCGCGGAACAAAGGAGATGCGGAGCGCAAAGCGCGGGCAGCCGCTCGGTACTAGTTGATTGCAGCGATCGTAGTGGTGAAATGAGCAGACAGTGCTAGACAGTAGAGGATCAGGCGTATCGCAAGGTCAAAGAGAAGATGCGTAGTAGGAGAGCGGAGTGGTGATGAAGTCTATGACAAAGATGGAGCAGGTTCATTGGTACCATTCGTCTTCTGTTCCTATGTGATTTTTGGTGAGGAATGGAGGATCGAGCAATGGTAGGCATCAGGAGAGTTTTCGATGGTGGATAGTAGGATGTGGGATCGTAGAGTGCTTGGATAAAAAACGAGTGTTGAAGGCGTGTTGTAAAACGACTGCCGGGATCAAGAAACATAGGTGTGGTTCTCACCCAGTTCTTGTAATGTTTGTTGTTTTTTTTTTTTTTTACAAGGTAAAAGAAAGACGGGGTTGTAAAAGTGATGCAGTCAAAGCACAGGATTGCTTGGAATGTGTATGAGGTTTGTTGGTGACAGAAGGAACGAGTCCCCCTCCCTTCCCGAACATTATGAGGGACTGACAGAGAGATGAAGCCAGGAGGTTCGGGACTGGGAGGATCGTGAAGATAGGTAAGCAGGGCAAGATAGGAAGCCCACTCTGATTTTCTTTATCTATGATCCAGGAGATGCAGCTGGAGAAACAGGGGCTGGAGGAGTAATGGCTGAAGACCAAGAAGGCTTGGTAGGATCGAAAGGTACGTGAGGAGATGGTTTGGACGATGGAACCGCAGACGGTTCTGGTGGCAGTGGCGTGATGCCAGGAACAGACAACGGTTTGGATTTGATGAGGATTGGAGGCGAATGATCCAATGAAAGAAAATCCGGGGATCGGAGAGGCAAAAGCATGCTGTAGTGAATGTCATAATTCTGATCCTCCCTTTCGGGGCAGCGGAGGTCGATAGATTGAAATGTTGAGGCAGGCTGAAGAATAGCTGTGGGTTGTGCCGGTCCAGGTGGACCGGGAAAACAGCAGTTAATGGGACTGCTGGTGAGATCGCAGAATTTCCGAGAAACCCGTCGGAAAGCGTACGGGTAACGGTAAAGACTGGGGAAGCGAGAAATGTGGAGAAGATGTAGGATCCGATCCCAGAGGCATCGTTACGACTGGTGAAGGTAATTGTGGTATAGATGAAGGTGGACCATGGGCCTTGAATGCTCCTCTTCTTTCTTCAGCTGGTAAGTTAGATAGAAGGTTTGGGAAAACAAATAAAGGCGGAGCTCGAGGAGTCCGGAGCAGCGCTACTCTTGGCAAGTAAGTACGACCAGTACGCCTGGATGCGCTTGTTGGGAAATATGGAGGCGACGGATAGATCCCTGGGAAGGATTGTGAGCAATACAGGCGGAGCATGGGACCGAGTACGCAGAGGGGATTGCGGCTCCGGCTAGAGGAGAATCCTCAGGCAGGCCAGAACCTCTTGAAAATGGGCTGGAGATCCGGAGATGACTGAGGCTGGTGATAAGGTTGAAGAAGACATCACGACTGTGCATCGTGGCTTGGACAAAGGATTGGAAGCGATGACGGATCGAGGATCAACGAGGAAGGCTCGAGGACTAACACTCGGTGAACGCCCTAGGAGAAAGATGACGATGATCCACTGCGACAAGCTTATAAAGGCTCGCCAGCTTCCGGTCATGCGCAGTAATACGAGCTCAGCAGGGAAGACAACATCTAGGGAAAAATTAGTGCTCAAAGGGGAACTGCTCAAACAGGGAGTTCAAAAAGGCCAAGGTTAAAGGTAGTCCTGGCTAGCATTAATGTGGAGGTCAAGGGACGAACCTTCTGGCAAGTGAAGGGAGCCCCGATGGGGTATTCGTGCTCTCCAATAATTGCAAAAATGGTTCTCCAAAATCATGACACAGTTTTTCTGCCGGCTGTTAGGTTATGGAAGCACTTCGTGGAAGAGGAGTGAAGTCCACATGATACTCAAAAAGCTTAACAAGTGGCATTAGGATTTGGCCTTTACCGATGAGGAGAGAAGAGTGGATCACTTCCTTTACCGGATATGCTTTTCATGCGGAACACTGCAGGACAGCTGACTTACCAACCATATCGAAAAGCGACAACAACTGAGCGAGAAATCCCATTCTCATCGGGGCATCTACCAGGGCAGCTCAAGGCGATCGCACAAAATGAATTTAACACAGTTGTTCGGCATTCAACATCTGTAGACGTCGCACGACCACACCTCTTCATCATCAAAGGCAAATTCTTCAAGCTTGGATACCCCTGGGCTCCGGAACAACATGGTCAAAAAAGCAGTAGCCCTCCAAGATGTGAAGAAAGTGGATGAGAAGAGTGTAGACAGTCAGTTAACTCGGTCTAACCTACCCAGCGAAAAACTGAAGAATGTACTAAGGAGAAAGGGATTTGCCACCTACCTGACAAAACTATCAAAGATAAGCAGTTAAAAAGACAAGACACCACGTAACGGGATAAATGGGAGACGAGAGACATGTTGTCGTAGCACAGGAGGGCTGGGTGCAATGCGGTTTATATCAGTGAAACAAGGAAACGAAAGAACGAGTTAAGCAGCGCATGGCTGATATGAGGATGAATGAGGTAGTAGAAAATAGCATTGCCGCCCGCTTGGAGACCCAAGCATAACACTGGATGGGAAAGGATGTCTATTCTACTTAGAACGAGTGTTCCATTTGATCGGCACCTTAGAGGCCTGGAATCCTTGACCATTCAGCAACACCTGAAAATCAGTTTCCCTAATGAACACCCAGGGTCCATCAAACCCTGGAATCCAATTTCTCCTACTAGAGGACTCTTGTACACAACTCACAATGCACTGGAGTGAACACCCTGATAATTGTGGAGGCCCACAACAGGCACTTGATTCGATATGCGTACCCACAACAATGTAGATAAAAGAATGAGCAGAGTTTTGTGCCTGAAGAGAACACAAATGAAATCAACGGTCTGTTGAAAATTAGTGGGGGGGGGGGACTTTAGTTTTATAGCGCATCGGCATCTGGGTCATTAGCACCAACCTCAGTCACAGTGCGGTGATCCGGGTTGTCACTGTGCCACACATTACAAAGATGTTAAATTAACAAGATAATGATGAAGTATTCTTTCTTCTGAAATTGTGGTCGTATTTTTAAGACATTTCAAATACGTTTTAATCTCGTCATAAACATTCAGAATACAAACCGTTACGGAATTTTTTAAATCCCATTATCATGCTGAGTTTTGGCACATGAAATTATAACAGACGTCCATGAGTAAAAACCCACCCATCACTTAAGCCAAACAAGAAAATGCAAAAGCTGCAAGTAACAAATAGTAATTCCATGTTTAAATCCATGGAGGCCCAATACAGTAAGTACCATATTATATGAAAAACAAGGGTCCCTCGAAAAAAAAAACTGACAACTTACAAGAGGTCCTTCCATGTACATTAGTTTTCGATCGTCTAAGGTAAACCAACGTTTCTTATAACCATCAGTACTTCGGGGTCCTGTCTTAAGTAACCATCCTTCCTTTGGAAAATCCCTGGTTAAACATTGTGCGAGCTAAAAGAAAAAAAAACCAAACGAAAAACTAAACAATTAAGATTTGAAGGTAAAAGTTTAAATTGTGCCATTACGAATACAGTATAACTTCTTTATAACAATAACCACATTACAATAATACATCATACATATAATACACCAGCAACAACTACACCCGGCTAAAACTACTTGCACCCAGCAATGAAAGAGGGCGAGCGAATTCATTTTTGGGACGGTAGCAAAGAAAAAGGGTGAGAGGCTGGTAATGTGATGGGTAGTCGATGTCCTGTAACAATCTGTAACTTCTTTGGAACTCTGGAATTTCTTTTCTACCCGTTTTTCCTCAAAGGTTTTTTCTCTCCATATCAGCTTATTTTCGTCCTTTTCACAACTGACTTCATTTTATGATACACAAGGTATCCTGTGCTTTTAGTCAGGGGGCAAAGCGTGAGACATTCGGTTTTTTTCTCGTCACTCACTTTGGGCCTTTTTAGGCTTTTTTTTAGGATGTGAGCTGAACGTGGGTAAGCCGTCCAATGGAGAAATCCAACCCTTAACTTCTGCGGTTTTCGTTAACCTTACGTGACTACAGGCCTAACGTCGTCGGATCTCTCTCACATTTAATAGGGGGATGTAATTTGACATGGGGATTTCGTATTTCGGTTTGTGAGCATTGCCAATTTTTTGGTATATTCCTTTTTTAGCCCTATTTCAGTTTCACTATTCAGTAGACAATTTTCGCGGAACCACTTCCACAGCGGCTCCAAGCGCGTCCACCATCGATCTGTATACGTGAATGGTTGTACTATCTCCATTGGTGTAAGGGGTAAATTAAGGTCGCTGTTTCTCGAAAATGATGTAAGTTTTTTTTCCAAATTACCTAACCTAACCTAAAAACATAACATCAGAAACCACAACCAAAATCTTATCCACCTAAACTTTCAAGCGCCGGGATCTAGATAGGCCGGCCATCTTGCTCAGAGCTTCTGCGGTAGTGGACCCATTTTCGCTCATATTCAATCCATTAACACTAGGACTCATCATTTTTTACATATTTTCAGCTAGTTTAGCAAAGAACAACCAAACCGTCACTGTTCTAAACTGTCACTGTTCTAATGCCAAAAAAGAATAACAATTCCCTTTATAACAATTAGAAAACAACCAAGAATTTAAGTAAATACAATAACTGCTTATGCTAAAAAAATCATTGAGCCCACGGCTCATATGTGGGTTGGGACAGGTAAAACTACAGTTGAAGAACGGAGGACACAATTCATGGTAGGCTGCGCACCACAACCCATCACAAGCCATCACAACCAATGCTTCGATTACACTCTTATTAAATGAGTAATAAAAGAGCCAGTGAATAAAAGAGCCAGTGAATGAACGAAGTGGCGTAGTTGCACGTAAACATTCAGAAATGCAATTAGAAAGTTACAAAATCTGAAAGTGTTGAAGTGATTTAATATCTTAACATATGTACTTCATGTTAGGATTAAGCAGATTTATTAATCATTACTGCTAACCAGGTAAAAAAAAAATATTTTGTTTATTATTCAAATTTGCCCAGTAGATGAACATACATTACCAGTGAATGAACGCTGTAAAATCCAGTTAATGAACAGAAAGTTCTAAACTCCACCAAAACAACAATAATAAAACAAAACGAAAGTTACATGACAGCTAAACAGTATTTAAGCATTTTGGCAATATTTGGGGCTTGTTAGACTACATTACAAAATCTTAATGGTTTCTCAGGCGGTACATTTTGATTCCTGGAACTAAATAAAATTCTGGTCTCTCACTAATCATTTCTGGAGGTGGTATCTTTTCCTGAATGTAATCAACCGAATACCAAATTTTGTCACAAGAAGGCCACTTCCATGTATGTATGCCATTCATAGTGCCAAATATTAAATAAAATTAGGCCTCCATTTTCTGGCAGGTCATCAAGAACAGGATCTGCAGCATTAGTTCTTGCTTCACTAAAAGATGACACAAATTTAGCGCCTATTTCGTCTTCTACGATTTTCATAAACGAACTTATTTAGGCCTACATTGTCAGAAGTGGTACCTGCTGGTAGTTCAGACACATCAAGAGCAAATAGTTCACGACGTCTCCTGGAAATACACTTGGTCGTAACGACAGCTCCTACCCCAAATGGAAATAATCCACAGGCTCGAATTCCATTAACAATAATTTCTTTAGTTATGGAAGCATCAAATGCCTCTTTGAAACTGGCTGTGAAGTTAGATTTGGTTATTGCTCTTGTCGTTTCTTGTTTGTGTCGTCTTGCAGCAATCTTCCAGTGAACTTTTAATGGTCGAAAAATTACAACATCACATGATTGTTGAGTATGGGTCGCATTTGGCAGCAGACAGATAATAAAAATCTTTTTTTCAACAGAGAAATTGTATAACTCTTCATTGATATGGGATTTATGTCCATCCAAAAACAAAACTACAGGAAACTGAATGTTTTGAACAATTAACCATGGGTAAAATATGTTTGCTACGTACTCAAAAAAAGTTGCCAACACCATCCACCCGGTATCACTTCAACCCACAGCGTAGTCATCAGGAATTGATTGTGCCACATCTCAAGGAATTAGTTTATATGGAAAACCACCATCGGTGGAACACTGTCGCCTGCTGCGTTGTAGTTGCACAAAACACTTATGCATTCCTTTTCAGGACCATTAGCAATCTCGTAAAAATTTCGGTAACGCTTTGGACCCAGAACCTTCCCCGTTTTGGGGCAGGTTTGGACGCCAGTTTCGTCAGCGTTAAACACTCTTTTGGGATTTTTTAACCCTTTAAGGACGGGTGCACCCGAATGCGCCCGCTGTGTAATAATTATTGACTGCTCTTCTACAGGTCGGATCGAAAACTTCCAACCAATTACAGTAAAGCTAAAAATGGGGTATGAAAGCTAGATCATAAAGGAAAAAATTACACAGGTTTCATTCCCTTACTTCAAGTGGTTGAGAAACTATGAATTTTTTTTCTATAAGTCCATTAACGAAACCATACGCAAATGCAGTCCTTAAAGGGTTAAAGCGTTAGAAGAGTTCTCTTCATCTGCACAAGCTGTGATTTCTGCAAACCATGACTGGATCATTTCTTCTGTTACGGACACTCTTGCTTTTAAAATAATTTCAGTGTTTCTTTTAGCAATTTCTGGTCTTCGCTTTAAAAAAAGTTTCAACCACTTATCCCCTGGTCTGTCGTCTGTAAATGGATTTTCTCTAGCAGTTTCCTTCATTATGTTTTGTCTTTTACATCATCTGGATGCTTGGGGAAACCCACCTTCGCTTTATTTAAAATCCAGGTTTTAATTCTTTTTTCTTCTTCTGGTAATAGTACTTGTCTTTGGGCCCATTTTTCTTACATCAGGAACTTTTCCCTTTAATTTATTGAATAAAGTGCCCTTTGGAATTTTGTAAAGCTTTGCTGCTTTATTCATATTCAAAGTGACATTTCTAACATCTCGTTTGCCAGCTCCACTTCTGTATACTTAAAACGAGTGTATCCTCTTTTGGTGGCACCCTCAACATCCATCTTTACGCTAAAAATAAATGGGGAAAAAAAAACAGTATATGAAACTTGCATCAGACCCAATAAATGAACATGTTCAAACACTGGCTAATCAACTCAAATGTGAAATTACTGACCTAAATTACAACTCACTATGCCTAATACGAGTACTGCATGCATTTTTATTGCCTTAGAAAAATTTACGGAAAAAACCCAGTAAATGAACTTTTGATCATTGACTGGAAAATCACCATTTGCTCAGGCTAGTGAATGAACACTGGCCTAGCCACCACTATGACCTACTTTCATCGTTATTTTTTAATTTTATTTGCTATTTGGACCCTTTTTTTTTAATTCAACTGTTGGCCATGAATTAGGACACTCAATTAGCCCTATACACAATATTTAAAAGAAAACTGCAAATTTCCTACCTTGTTATTTCCTGTAAAAACGTGTTGTGATTCAGTAGCTCTGCATGGCAGCAGCCATCTTGGAATCGGTCATGTGACTGCTGGCCCAATGAGAAGCTGCATTAGTAAAGGAGCTACCAAAGAGGCATAT
The DNA here is from genome assembly GCA_023313725.1 of Lithobius niger. Lineage (NCBI taxonomy): Eukaryota > Metazoa > Arthropoda > Chilopoda > Lithobiomorpha > Lithobiidae > Lithobius > Lithobius niger. The sequence goes on along the minus strand of JAHWFP010043962.1, from coordinate 86,224 downwards.
GAGAGCTGACTTGTGATTGGATGTATGTTCAAAGGCTTGGCACTGCTATTAAAAAATGAAATGTTCATTCACTGGTGCATGTTCATTCACTAGCTGGTTTACCCGGTTCCAGTAATACAAATCTACTAAATAGGTCTAAACATTCAGGCATGCAATACGACCACGTGGTTTATTTTTGGAGGGGTCAACAACAACCACCATCCCGCCATCACACCCAAGAAAAATTCTCATTCGGAAAAATGGACCTCAGTCGGAATACTTAGATATATAAAACAAATTGTAAATGAATAAAATAATTAATAATATTTTGGCACAGTTTGGAGTAAACAAAATTTGCCCTTAAATCTGTTGATCCCAGTCTAGACCCCAAAGCAATCAGCCGACCACCCTCTACCCCTCCCCCAAACCATCACCGCCACCTTACCGGATGCCAGATCAGATGAAAAATGTAACTGTTGGCAGAGTTGAGGGGGGATTAAGAAGCCTCTCGTTTGGTAGCTTTCTTTGTTGGGGGCGGGGGGAGTAAGTTAGGATGAGCAATCCTGCATATTGCATTGTCGCGCCAACAAATACCGATCGCTGTTTCACTCATCCGCTCTTCGTCATACCCACGTCGCTATGCTTATCGCTGTTGGCCGTGATCTCAAAACTCACCTGCTCACGTCCTAATACTTCATTTAGATTTTTATCGTCATCTCCCCCGTCGTAAATTTTTACAAGGGAAGGTATCGTCTCGACCTTAACCCCAACCAAGAGATATAGCATTCTTCATTCAAACGTAATGCGTGTTAACTTTTGTTAAGTAAAAAAGTGCGCGCTTCGGGACAAGTTACATTAATGACCAGCCAGTTTCTAATTTTCTTCTACAGCTGAAGCTCTATTTTTTATTTTTCTATCAAAAGTGATCGTATAATGAATTTGGAATTCTGCCTGTATTTAACATGTAAAAAATATCCGGGCTCCTCCGTACTACAGCTACGTACTACCCAATTGGTCGCGAAGCCGGCTCACAGATTTGTCGAATTGATACTACACAGCTGTTCACACAATATTCCGATAACTTCCACCGATTATACAATGATCCGATTACCTGATTAGCAGGAGCTATTTGTTCGACATAACTACCCGAATTGTCAATATGCGTAAAATATGGGGACAGTTACGGCGAAGATCAAAGTAACCGCCATTTTTTTTTAATCGGTTCGCCCAAAGAAGAACGACAGAATGATAAGACTAAGTTTTCCGTGCAATGTTGTCAAAACCTAAAACTAACTAGTTTAATTCCGGTTCAACTGCTTTTCCATACGGACACATTGTTAATGGTGTAATTTAGGTTAATTATCTTTAACCCACCGATGTATCGGGGTATCGGATTGGCACTGTATCTGCACGACATGCCATCCAGACTTTATTATTATTAAGTAATCAAAGCTTAGCATTAAGTAACAGCATCGTCCATTCGGCCATTAGCCTAATTAATTAACATGATTCACTCATAAAGAGTAAGTTAAAACAAGCGCACCTAGCCTGAACTGCTAGTTCAGACTAGTGCAATTTGGTCAGAAGCCAAGCCATGAGCTATCCAGATCCGAACTCAGTGGTCCCAGACTGACTCAGGTCCCACCTGTTCCCACTGGCCAGATCCAGTTCCAACCAGTCCAGCAGGGACAAGCCCAGACTTGTTCAAGGGCAAGTCCAGACATGCTCAGGCAAACTTTAGTATAGGATCTGTTAAGAGTTTTGGGGTATATAAGCCAGCTCCCAGCAGAATAATCAGACTTGGATTCCAACTCTGACACTGAAAGGCCTCCATACACTGAGCACTCCTGACCAGGAACCTAGATCAACCCAGATATTCCTAGATGTACAGAGTAGTCCACAAAAAACTGACAACCCAACATTTTTTAAGTCCAACTTTTCTAGTTAGCACCCCTCAAAACCAGGAGAGGACAGAAATCTTCCCTTTTCTGTAGATATGATTTCTGTCCTCTCCTGGTTCTGAGGGGTGCTATTTAAAAAAAGTGGGACTTAGAAAATGTTGGGTCGTCAGTGTTTTTGTGGATCAAGTTAAGTAGAACTGACACTAGTAGAACTTAGAATAGTTATTGGACTTAGAAAGACTTAGAATAGTCAAGGTATAATACTGGACTTAGAATAGTCAGTACAGTAGTTAAATACAAGACATTAGGCCTAACACTGGCAAGGACGCATTAGCATCACCAGTAGTGTAGAGCCCCAGCCCCTTTAAGTTAAGAGTGCTTAAACTGGAATTAAGGAGGGAGTCAGATAAACCTCACTAACAACTGACCGATTCACTATGAATAAACAATACGTTTCGTTCAACCAATAAAACTTGTGTGGTCTCCCTTACTTGCATGCCGATAGTGATTATTTTAAAGCAGCAGTTGATTAGCTATTGTTTAGCCAGCCCAGTGTTCTTACCCAAATATATATTTTTTCTTATGTAAATATAATTACCTGCAAAATATATTTTTTTCTTACAGGAATTTATATTATTTCTTGCACAAATATATAATATATGTGTAAAATATATATATATAATTTAATATAAATATATATTTTATCTGTTCTTTTTATTTTTTCTTATGAAAATATAATTACCTGCAAAATATATTATTTCTTGCACAAATATACATTATATTAGTATTAAAAAACGCTTAAGCGTATAAAATACGGATGTAAGCCTTAAAAAACTTAAAGCCCTAAAGGAACAGATATTAGAAAAAGACATGTAAGCCATCAGCGTCGCACTAATACGTGTAAAAGAATCTCCAGCGACCCAAAAAACAAGCTGGAGCTTCTTTTACACGTATTGGTGCGATGCTGATGGCTTACATGTCTTTTTCTAATATCTGTTCCTTTAACCCTTTAAGGACTGACTGTGCGCTAAGAACTTATAACTGACTTGTAGAAAAAAAATCGCAGCTTCTCACCCAGTTGAGGTAAGGGAATGAAACATGCGTCATTTTTATCCTTAATGGTCTGGCTTTCATGTCCCAGTTTAAATTTTACTATAATTGGCTGGAAGTTTTCGATACGACTTGTAGAAGAGCTGTAAACAATGATTATACAGCGGGCGCATTCGGGCGCACCCGTCCTTAAAGGGTTAAGGCTTTAAGTTTTTTAAGGCTTACATCCGTATTTTATACGCTTAAGGGTTTTTTAATACTAATATCCCTTATTTTTTTTTTCTTGTTTTAGCAAGAATAACACACTGTAATCACCTTAAAATAACTGTTATAAGAGAGTCTTTTCCATGGCTGATTCGTTTTATACTGCTAAGAGTGACTTACACCCAATTTCATGTTTTTAGCTTGATCTATAAGAATTTGTTGCCCAAACCCCTGGGAGGCATCACGAGAAGGTTCTGGGGCGGGAAGGGGGGGGGGCACTGATGGCACTTTGGGTATTTCATTGGGGTCCATGGCTGGTTCGATTTTTACTGTTAAGAAAGACTTGTGTACCAAATTTATGTTTTCTGCAAAATTTCTGCAAAAATTTGTTACTCCACTTAATGATTTCTGCCCAGTGCTATACTATAATAATGGTCTGCCAATGCGAATACTGCTGTAACATGAAAATCGTGTTCAAAAGGCCCTAATCAGTGTTAATACCTACATTTTGAGCTGTACAAATTGAAAACTGGTTCATTGGTTTGATCTCTAGGTGAGAGCAAAAGTTCTAACCCATTTGGCTTTCCGTGTCAAGAATAATGTAGTTACATTAAAATAGCATGCGAAAGGCCCTAGGCCTAGTCCATACCTACGTTTTAAAGCTATAGAACTTGAAAATCAGTTCCGTGGTTCGATCTCCAGGCAAGGACAAAGAGTCCCAACAGCAACATTAATGATTTCTGCCCAGTGCTCTGCAATAATAATTGCTCTGCCGACGAGAATACTGCAGACACATCAAAATCAGGTTCAAAAGGCCCTGGTCGGTGTTAATACCTACATTTTAAGCTACACAAATTGAAAAACGGTTCATTGGTTCGATATCTAGGTGGGAGCAAACGTTTTAGCCCATTTGGCTTTCCGTGTCAAGAATATTGTAGTTACATTAAAATAGCCAGCGAAAGGCCCTAGGCCTTGTCCATACCTACGTTTTAAGCTACACAACTTGAAAATCGGTTCTGTGGTTCGATCTCCAGGTGAGGACAAAGAGTCCCAACAGCAACATAAATGATTTCTGCCCAGTGCTCTGCCATTATAATTGCTCTGCCGATGAGTATACTGTAGTCACATGAAAATCGGGTTCAAAAGGCCCTGGTCGGTGTTAATACCTACATTTTAAGCTATACAAATTGAAAATCGGTTCATTGGTTCGATCTCTAGGTGAGAGCAAACGTTTTAGCCCATTTGGCTTTCCGTGTCAAGAATATTGTAGTTACGTTAAAATAGCCTGCAAAAGGTCCTAGGCCTTGTCCAGACCTACGTTTTAAGCTACAGAACTTGAAAATCGGTTCAGTGGTTCGGTCTCCAGGTGAGGGCAAAGAGTCCCAAGAACAACAAGAACAAGAACAACAACAACAAGAAATGGCCATGCTGTGGACGCCGAACGGTTTGATTGTTGTCATTAAAATTTGTAATATGGTGAAATAGTTACGACACGACTCCAAATATCGAATTTCGGTGGTCTATGTCAATTCTGGGCGAGACTATAGGAGTTCAAAGTTTGACGTTTAACATGGAAGTTCATGCTGAGGCTTACATAAGGACCGCGAGCGGTCCTTGATATATCTAAAAAATATATATGTTTTAATATAAATTTATATATTTTATCTGTTCTTTTTATTTTTTCTTTCAAAATTATTTATTTCGTTAAGAGAAATATACAATCGTAGCTCAGATCAATATATAGGCTTGTCGTATCACGTAAATATAGAACGCATCTGTTGATAAAAATGGAAAACCCCTGTCTCTTATACATATTTTTTCTCTCCAATATATATAAGTTTTTCGGGCCGCGTCACCACAAGCATCTTCCACTGGACTACTTTTTCGGACTTTCCACTGCAACGGCTGCTAGTATGAAGAAAGGATCCACGACTGTCGGAAAATCACGGCAACCTTTGAATCGGAGGTTCCAGTTTCGCTGTTAAATAGGTAGTTATCATAAGTACATCAAAGTAAACTAGTATATAACGAGTGCTGTCTGCACGTCATAGATTATTCAGCTAGCCTAATGATCCCGCATGTTCACGTTCATTAGAACAAAGCCCCTGCACGTGGCCAGAATGGCGAAGTGAGGTACACAGACTAAGACTAAACTTACATCGTGTTGCGAGAACCACCCGTACCGTACTCTCGACGAGTCTGAAATGGAAAACCTTACAGTATTGGGGTCACGTTTTGAGGATGTTTGACATCTTCAACTTCACGTTCATTTAGCAATCGTGACTTAGACCAAGACTTCTAGTTAGACGTACTGTTGTTTCGTTACGGATTAGCGGCGGTTTTCATTGGTATTACTACAGCCAGCATGCCACTAGCCCATGGCCAACTGGGATGGTAACTTGGTGCTTTTTCGGTGTTAGGGCGCGTTTATGCAACGACTCGTTTATGCCTTTGCATTTACGCAGCGTGAAACTATTCGCGATGCCAAAGGTATCGTTGCCATGGTTACAACGCTACCTGGATTAGCTAAATCCGACATCGTTTGAATAAATGATTGCAGTCTTATATTCTGTGCCAATAACAAAGAATTCCTCCTGACAAAACAATTTTCCCAGTCGCATCTTCACTCACATTACTGACTGTTTTCGTTGCTAGGAAGGAGAGCTAAAGCTGCCACCATCTTGGAATTTCAGGTGATTTCTTGCTTATAGCAGCGAGGATGGAAATACGAGTCGTTGCGCAAACGTGCCCTTAGAGCAGCCCTAAGGCTAGCTGAATAATCTATGACGTGCAGACAGCACTCGTTATATAATAGTTACTTTGCTGTACACTTTGCTTATGATAATTACCTATTTAACAGCGAAACTGGAACCTCCGATTCAAAGGTTGCCTTGATCTTCCGACAGTCGTGGATCCTTTCTTCGTACTAGCAGCCGTTACAGTGGAAAGTCCGAAAAAGTAGTTCAGTGGCGGAAGCATACTTCATGCTTGTGGTGACGCGGCCCAAAAAACTTGTATATTACTTATAACTTAAAACTTATATATTGGAGAGAAAAAATATATATAAGTGACAGAGGTTTTCCATTTTTATCAACAGACGGCGTTCTATATTTACGTGCTACGACAAGCCAATATATTGATCTGAGCTACGATTGTATATTTCTCGGAAAAATACCGGCAAGCTGTGTTTACTGTGGCGTGAGTATGACATTGCAATTCAAAGTTGACACTTCACCACTAATAAATGAACAATCACAAACTCTGTTCACTTGAATTTTCGGTGAAAAAACGCAGCGTCCACCTTCTTCAGAAGTCCAGCCAAAAAACGAAGTACAAAACGAGGTTCACATTGCTTCAGGCTGCGTCAGAAGCTGAATTTGAATTTGAACTTGCCGCATTTTCCGTTGGACCACTGATCTTTATCGCGCGCTCAAACTCTGATTTCCATTGCTTGCTGAGACTTTTGGCAAGCTCTGGTCTTACTAGTCGGTCGATGTTGGGATAGGCTGGATGGGAAATGTTCATGAGTGCTGCACCTTGCTTCCGAAAATGCTGGATGGCTAGAGATTCTAACCCACGAAGGTGGGCGTCATTCGGTGTATTGGACTTAAGCAGGACAGAGGCGAGTTCCCACGCTATCTGGTGATTTTCTTTTCGTTGGTGCACTGAAATTCCATTGAGTGGGTCGAATGTCCGCACTTTTCCTTGGTGTTCATGGATTCTGGTCTGGAGTTTTCTGTGTGTCTCACCAATGTAAACCGAATTGCAGTCCCTACATGATACGCAGTACACAATATTCCTTTGGCTGAAGCACCTTGGGTCTGACAACAGCCACTTTGACAACAGCCCTTTGAGTGCTACAACAGCCACCTGCAGACCCAAGGTGCTTCAGCCAAAGGACTATTGTGCACTGCGTACCACGTAGGGACTGCAATTCGGTTTACATTGGTGAGACACACAGAAAACTCCAGACCAGAATCCATGAACACCAAGAAAAAGTGCGGACATTCGACCCACTCAATGGAATTTCAGTGCACCAACGAAAAGAAAATCACCAGATAGTGTGGGAACTCGCCACTGTCCTGCTTAAGTCCAATACACCAAATGACGCCCACCTTCGTCGGTTAGAATCTCTAGCCATCCAGCATTTTCGGAAGGAAGGTGCAGCACTTATGAACATTGCCCATCCAGCCCATCCCAACATCGACCGACTAGTAAGACCAGAGCTTGCCAAAAGTCTCAGCAGGCAATGGAAATCAGAGTTTGAGCGCGCGATAAATATCAGTGGTCCAACGGAAAATGCGGCAAGTTCAAATTCAAATTCAGATTCTGACACAGCCTGAAGCAATGTGAACCTCGTTTTTTGCCTGGACTTCTGAAGAAGGTGGACACTGCGTTTTTCCACCGAAAATTCAAGTGAACAGAGTTTGTGATTGTTCATTTATTAGTGATGAAGTGTCAACTTTGAATTGCAATGTATATTTCTCTTAGCAAAATAAATAATTTTGAAAGAAAAAATAAAAAGAACATAACATATATAAATACATATTTTTTAGATATATATTATCTAAAAACTATATAATTCTGTAAGAAAATAATATATTTTGCAGGTAATTCTATTTACATAAGAAAAAATAAAAAGAACATTATATATATATATTTATATTAAAATATATGTATATTTTACATATACAGGGTGTATCACGAAACCTGTTACAGTGCCATAACTCGAAAAGTAATAAAGATAGCATAATGCAGTAATAAATTGACTGATAAATTTGCATGTGGACAGTCCACCGCCAATCCGTTCAACTTTGTGTGGGTACCCCATGGGGGGGGGGGGTTCAGGCGGGCAAAGGGGTGTTTCTAAGAAATTTCAAATGGGAAGGGGGCGTCGAGTGATACATCGTTTAAAAGGTCTTGTCAAACCAAGTAATTTCTGAAGGAAAGGTTTTTTGATATTGTCAACCAGTGAAGGGGACCAGCCAAACAAAAATGCAACAATGGAGTGGAAAATCGTTTTACACCATTCAATTGGATGCAAGTTAGCCTAATTCTCGCGTAATTTTTTGTACAGTTGAGCTTCAAAATAAGAATGTTACATAACGAGCGTTTATGAGTTTGCCGACGCCCCCCCCCCCCACTTTTGCGGAGGGGAGGAGAGACGGACGCTTGTTCGACCCACAGGAAATTTTAAAAAATCGGGTACCACAATGGCCAAGCTACCATGTCTGCAGAAATGATTAAAGGTTTTAGTACACGTGTAACATGAAATCTGTGACACTGCTATAACTCGAGAAAAAATGAAGACTCGTATGTCTTTTTTTAACATTATGCTTTTTAAAATTTGTACATACAACCAGTAGATACAGAGGGGTAGTGCTAGTCGAATTAATCCCAGTCCAAATCATTTTAAAAGGTCTGAGGAGGGTTTAAATACAGACCCAGTAAAGCTGACTGTTGAGATACGTATTCAGGGAATATACCAACTCGTTCCCCGCCGCCGCCAAGTTTTGGCACGTTTATCCAATGTCCGGTTTGATTTCTTTTAAGATGTAGTTTATTTAACGTAAGCAATAAGGAAAAGTCTGCAGTGTACGTTGCCACGTGAGTTGCCCTATTTGCATTGGAATTCTTTTAGAAACGCCCCTTTTCCCCATAGTGGCGAACCTACGAACTTCACCATTATTTAATTAGTGCAGTGCAACAGGTTTCGTGGTAGTCTTAATCATTCCTGCAAAGAATGCAGCTAATCCATAGCGGTCCTTGTTTTTTTTTTATTATTTTTCGTAGCCGACGGGTCTTTATAACTACCTGGGGAGGGGGCAGCAAAGTCATCAATACTCGTCACGTAACTTTTTATTTTGAAGCTCTTAAAATCTGCACAATAAATCATGCGAGAATTAGGCTAAAATTTGCATCCAATTGATTGGTGTTAAGATTTTCCACTCCATTGTTGCCTTTTTTGTTTGGCTGCTCCCCTTCACTGGTTGACAATATCAAAAAACTTTTCCTTCAGAAGTTGCTTGGTTTGACAAGACCTTCTAAATGATGTATCACTCGACCCCCCTTCCCATTTGAAATTTCAAAGAAACGCCCCTTTCACCCCTGAAACCCCCCTTGGGGCGCCCCCACAAAGTTGAACGGATTGGCAGTGGATTGTCCACGTGCGAATTTGTCAGTCAATTTTTACTGCATTAAGCTATCTTCATTACTTCTCGAGTTATGGCACTGTAACAGGTTTCGTGATATACCCTGTATATTATATATTTGTGCAAGAAATAATATAAACTCCTGTAAGAAAAAAAGATATATTTGTGTAAGAAAATAATATATTTTGCAGGTAATTATATTTACATGAGAAAAAATATATATTTAGGTAAGAAAATAATATTTTTTTTTTAGTTAATTAATATTTGTGTACGAAACAATATATTTTCTTAGGAAATATATATTTATGTCAGAAAAAATATTTTTTTAGGTTAAATATATTTATTTATACGTTTTTAGTAATGGCCCAAACGGCGCCTCATAGAGCAAAGCCTTAACACAACATAAGTGTAAAGAAGCTAGTCTTCACAACCAGATTTGAGAGGAGACCTAACCTCAAAACATCAAAAACCTGAAGGTTTATCGTTTTCGCAACGAACAATTTTTCTTTCATTAGCGCAGGCTAGCACTCAATAGGCCTAAAAAGACCTCGGTCTTCCCTTTGCTGTATCTCTACGAAAAATGGACAAAAACGTTTGGGATTTGAAGCCCTTAATAGCCCTGAACTTTACCTTGAATCGTGCGGAAACAGATCCGCAAAATTCATCTTCAATATTTTTCTACACCACCAAACTGACCGGCGCCGCACTTAAGTCTCCAAACGCCATTTTCACAACTTTGTACACACTTGTAATCACTTTTATTTCTTTTCTAGGCATAAAGCCAACCAGCTTAGTGTTGTTTTAGGAGGTATTTAAACCTCACATACATGTATTTGAAAACCCAACACTTGATGTTTTTATTTTAACGAAGGCCAATTTATGTATGAAAACTTCGACTGTAATTTTTATTATTAGCGGCTGCAATAATGTTTTCACTATTTTCATGCGTTCTAGCATTCAAGGAATAAGCTGGTATATTTAACCTTTTAATTTATTATACTTGGGCAACTTTTAGCAAAAAACTTAAATTTTGGGGGGGTTAAAATTGGTTTCTATCGTCTATACGAAAATGTATACTACCTGTAAATTAAATTGCATTCAGTTCCTAAGTGCTCTTTATGACTTGAGGTTTTTCGCTCTCCTGATCTGCCCAGTGCGCAACCCCACTACGTATGCAGCACCATGCGCAGGCCTCCTATAAAAGCAGATCGCTCGCCCATGGCGGCCATCTCTTTTCCTCTCGATATGTCAACCATGATGGTGGCTCAAGAGGGGAGGTAGGGTGGGTATTTTACAGGTAGTATAAATTTTCGGTTTCTAATCGTCGGGAGAAAATTTCTACTACCTGTAAATTAAATTGCATTTACAGTAGACCTCGTCAGTATAGGTGGCGGGCACCATCATGGCGAGTTACCCCAGGTTGCGGACTGGTTCCCCCAAAAAGTTTTAAAAAACTTCGCACTTTATTGAAAAATATAACAAACAGGAATTTGGATCTCTTTCGTAGGATTTGGTGGCCCTGAAAAGGGCCGTTTGTGAATGATGGGTCTTGCTTCCGTCTTCTGGAAGTCGGGAACGGTAAGGTCTTGCTTCCGTCTTCTGGAGGTCTTCGTTTCTGTGTTAGTGCTTAAGGGGGTTGGACTATGAATCTGGCTGTTACGATTGATCCCAGACGATATAGCCCATCTTCTTGCCTTGACATGTCACGGAGGTAGTGACTTGTGAAGATGGTCTGGCTTCTCCATGATGTGGCTTGTACAATTTCGCCAATGGAGACTTGATTGTGGAAAGCCCATGAAGTTGAGAGTGCCCGCAGTTCGTGTGCGGTTGCCTTGATGTTGTTTTCGGTGCAGCTGATGTTCGCATCATCGTATGCCCTGTTAATGACAGTTCTGATCCAGTTGGCAATCATGGGAGCAGAAGTCACGTTCGTTCCTTTGGTGAAGGGAAGGAAGAGTTGAGTGCGTCCCCTTAGGCATTCGGGGTCACTTGTGTGTTTAATGTAGTATCGAAGCGCACGAACGGGACATAGGGTTCGTTCAGGTTCTTCATCATAGATGTTCGTGAGGACTGGTATGATGATAGGTTTGGACGGTTCGCATGGTTTTTGAGTTTTGGCTCGGAAATCAGGACGAGGCCTCAAATGAATGAATTTGCATTTGTCGAAAAAGAAACAGTGAGCAGGGTCATTCGACAGGGCTTGCATTTCGCTGCTGCGAAGGCTTGCTGCCAGAGAGGTGAGAAAGACTGTCTTCCTCGTGAGATGGTTAATGTGGCAAGTTTGGATCGGTTCGTATGGATCTTTGGTCAGAGAGTCCAAGACAAGGGGAAGGTCCCATTTCGGGAACTCATGATGGATAGATGGTCTTTCAATTTCGAAGGATTTCAAGAGAGATGAAATGCGGTAATCTTCAGGGCAGAACGGTAGACTAGAATGGTTGAGCCTTTTAGTCCATCTTTGAAAAGATCGGTGAAGAAGACTAGCAGTTCTTGAATAGGGGGGTTGATTGGATTAACCTTTTTTCGCTTACACCAATGAAACCATCGTTGCCAGTGGCTGTTGTACATTTTGTTAGTTGAGTCTCGAAGGGTCTTGCTGGCGATGCGAGCGGCTTGTTCTTCAAAAATTCCAGCCTCTTTAATGAGTTGGATGATAGTAGCCACCCGTGCAGATGTAAGATGTTGGAGTTTGGGTGGAACTTGGTCCCCTTCTGTTGGGATAAGAGATCCGGAAGATTTGGCAATTCTCTTGGTGTGTCTACGAGAAGGTTGAGTAGTCGAGGGAACCACGGGGCTGCTGGCCAATTTGGTGCGATGAGAAGAAACAGACCCTGAATTTGCTCGATCTTCGTTAGGACAGTTGGGAGAAGTTTGAACAGAGGGAACAGGTACACACACACACACATCGACTGCACAGGCCAGATCGTCCGGAATTGGGCTCACGAATTGGGGAAGTCTGGCATTGTACCTCGTGGCGAAGAGGTCGATCATGGGTTTCCCCCAGATGATGAAGAGAGATTCGCAAATTGATGTCTTGAGGGACCATTCCCCTGATGGTGGTTTCTTCCGGGATAGTGCGTCCGCTATTACATTTCGGTTGCCTGGGATGTGGAGCGGTTGGAGAGTTGTGTCGAGCTTCAGGCATAGGTTGAATATTTCGGAGGTGATCTGATAAAGGGTCCGGGAACGTGTTCCTCCTTCTTTGCGTATGTAGGCGACTGCAGTAGTGTTGTCTGATTGGATTTGAACAATCTTGCCTGTTACCAGGTGACGGAAGTGACGAAGAGCATTGTAGATTGCCTTCAGTTCGAGAACGTTGATATGCTCGGTAGTGTTGGGAGGCCAGGTTCCGTTTACTTCGTTGCCCATTATGTGAGCACCCCATCCAGTTAGAGATGCGTCGGTTAGGAGTAGGAGGTCGGGAGGGGGTTCGGGAAGAGGCATAGTCTTGGGTAGATTTGCGGTGTTCATCCACCAGTGAAGGCATTCCCATGGGAAGTGGGGATCGGATGGTTTTGACAACTTGGATGATGGAAGATGGTTGCTCCAATCATCTATGCGAAAATGGTGGAGTGGTCGAGTCATCCAACGACCGTAGGGAAGAAGATCTGCCATTGAATCCATTTTGCCTATGAGGGAGTTCAGGGATGTCAGTGAGTGATTTGTGGACTGGGAAAAGGAGAGGCAGTGGTCTAGTAGGTCGGTTTTCCTCTCCGCTGATGGCGTGACGGTGGCGGACCGAAGATTGAAATCCACACTGAGGAAGATGAAGGTCTGTGCAGATTGGAGTCATGATTTCTTCCAGTTGACGCCCAGACCAAGGTTGTGAAGAAGCCGGATGGTGAAGCAGGTGTCTTGCCGGAGTTGGCGGGGACAGATGTTGTTTAGGAGCCAATCGTCGAGGAAGGCGTTGGCTCCTACCTGGTGACGGTGAAGGTGGCTCAAAATGGGCTTCATGACGAGAGTAAAGATGCGTGGAGCAGCGTTGAGGCCGAATGGGAGAGTTTGGAATTTAAAAATATTCCCTTGGTAGATAAACCGGAAGTAGTGGAGGTACGTCTTGTGAAGAGGGATGTGGAGATATGCATCTTCGAGGTCGATCGAGATATTCCATTCCAGGGGTTTTAGGGAGAGGCGAATGGATTGAAGGGTCTCCATTTTGAAGTGTTCGTTGTTCATGTAGCGATTCAGTGGTTTTAGGTTGAAAATCATTCGTTCCCCACTGGACTTCTTTGGCCTCAGGAAGATGGAGCTGTAGAAGCCAGGCTTGGAATGGTCGGGACAGAGGCGGATTGCGTTTTTGGCTAGAAGGGCGGCTACTTCTTTGGAGAGAGCTGGTGAAGTCTTGGTTGCGAGCTCCCAAGGAGGGGTGAGTGCCATCGGAGGTCTTGAATTGAAGGATGGTTGAAAGCCATGGGATACGACTGATAAGATGACTTTGTCGGTTGTGATGTGATGCCATGCCGATGTGAAGTGACTGATTCGGCCGCCTACAGGGAGAGCGTGGGCACAGTCACATGCGGTGAAAGGATTTCCGACTGGAAGCAGAGGAGTACTTGCTGCGGTTGTCGGGGGTGGAGCTTCTTCTGAATTTGTTGTTGTTGCGTGAGTTGTGGGTGTTCCCTCGAAAGGACTGATTCTGGCGGGGAGAAGGTTTCCGCTTGTCATGGGACGACTGGTCATTGGACGTTGGAGGAGGCGGTGGTTTGGGATGAGAGGTGTGGCCTTGGAAGGGTTTTCGAAAAGGCTGGTTGTTCGGTGGTTTGAACGGTTTCATAGGTTTGCGGGCGATGTCCAAATGAGGGGCAAGAGTCGGGATGCGGCCTCTGAAGAGTGTGTCCGTCTCATGAAGAGGTTGGTTGCGGAGGATGTGTTTGGTAGACGAAGTTCGATGTGGTGCTTAAGGCGATGTCCCTGAGTAGGAGGGTCGAGTTGAACAGAGCCTTGGTGAACCAGTTGAAGGAGTGATACGAGGCGAAGGACATCTTCTTAAAAAGTTTGGAAATAAGGAAGTGGAGATACTTGACGTTCTTTTGGCTAGATTCACGGGGGAGCCCTTCGCAGAGGGCGTTGATAGCCGTGGCGAGGACGTCGGCTTGAGAGTTGGCGCGGAGACCTAGACGGAGTATTTTGTCATTCTCACGGAGTACGGCAGTGGGCACCTCGGTGCGACGGGGGATGTAGAGGGCAGTGCCGAAATCCTTTTTGGCTTCGGTTGACAGAAACTCAGATTGTTGGTAGGTTTCAAAAAGGCGAGGGTTGGCCACGCCGTCACCAGTCGCTCTGAAAAACCAGGATTCACGGCCTGGACGAGGGGGCGGTGGATCCTGGTCGAGTTCGAGGGGTTGACCATTCCCGAGGAGGGATCCCCAGTTCTGAGGAGTGTCGTGAGTAAGGCAGTGGATTGTCCGATCTTTGCTTTTTCACGATTATTTTTGTCTCGAAGGCCATAGCCGAAACCCGTTGAAAGGCCCCTGTTCTTGGGTTTAGGAGCGGAGGAGTTCGGTTTGTAGAGATAGCCATCAGGGATAATGGCTTCTACCGCTTTGAGAAGGTCGAACAGGCGGATGGCAGTTGGATCATCGTCGGCTTGAAGGGAATCTTCATACGGGTCAAGCGGGGGCTGAGCGAAGTTAACTCAATGCGGAGCTTGCCGGCCCAAAACAGAAGCCGAGTCGAGATCATCTTCCGTGTTGAGGATGCGGGAAAGGAGTTGCTGGAGGTCCGCTGCAGAAATGTTTGGGCGGTGTTGCTTTGAGGGTGCATGGACGTAAGGTTGCTTCCGTTTGCGAGCATCGGTGTCGGTAGATGCAATCCAGTCTTGGACGTACGAAGTGGCCTTCGAAGGGGGCTTCTCCGTCGAGGAGCGGTTCTTGTAACAGAATTCCTTGATGGAGCGGTCCATGAGGCGGTGAATTTCTTGCGTTGACAAGCGATCCGTCTCAGGTTCAGGATGTGAGGCCAATGATAAATCGAGGGGCGGGACATCATGTTGCTGTAGAGCGGGAGATGCCGAGGTTGATGGCGGCTATTGGGCGCAGGGCAACGGCGAAGCCGAATGGTCTTGGGTTAAAGAGGCCGTGGGTCGAGTTGGAGACGGCAAAGGCGAGATGCTGGGGTCACGTGGAGGGCTTGACGGAGGTGAATCCATGATGTGCCGGCGTGATGATCACGTAATGAACGGGCTACAAATGACGAACGGGCTGTTAAAGGCGAACGACGAACGGGCTGTGAATGATGAACGACGTACGGCGAACGAGGCGTTGAAAGACGAGCGGCTGGCAAGCGATGGGCGGCAGCAAGACGTTAACTCTCAGGCCGAGAAGTGCGAACGACGAACGAGCTGCGAACGGCGAACGACGAACGAAGAACGGGCAGTTGAAGGGAGAACAGGCAGCATAGAGCATGCGAACGACGAACGGGCTGCTGGCGGCGAACGGGCTGCGGGCGGTGAACGGGCTGCGGGCGGTGAACGGGCTGCGGGCGTTGAACGGGCTGCTGGCTGTGGGCGGGCTGCGGAGACGACCGGCGAACGGGAACGGAGAGGAGAGCTTCTTTCCAGGCGACGTCTGCGACGAGAGCTTGAGGAAAAGAGATGGCCGCCATGGGCGAGCGATCTACTTTTATAGGAGGCCTGCGCATGGTGACGCATGCGCAGTGGGGTTGCGCACTGGGCGGATCAGGAGAGCGAAAAACCTCAAGTCATAAAGAGCACTCAGGGACTGAATGCAATTTAATTTACAGGTAGTAGAAATTTTCTCTCGACGATTAGAAACTAGGTCTCTGAACACTACCGAACTCGGCTGGCTTTCCTACGAATTTTACCGGACATTTTTTCCATAAGTGTTTATCTTGTGTTTATTTCAGAGCTTCGACCGTAGTAACGTTCTTTCTATTAAATATCACGTCTGAAATACAATTTGAGCTTGAACACTTTGTTTCCCCCTCCTCCTTCAATAGTTGCAATGCATAACATGGTAGTTTTTAAAACAAAAAATATAGGCCTATTCACGTTGTTATGAGTTCAAAAACTCTATGCACCTTCCCAATGCAAGGCCTCCCATGCCACCAAAGTCGGCAATTCCCTTTGCTCTGCTAGCTGCAGACAATTCCCTTCCAATCCAAAGGCTCCATTTAATTTCCCCTCCACTCAGAGCGCTCAGCTACTCTGCCCGTCCGCGCCGTCCTACCTACTTCCCGTAGTGACAGCCTGGCCGGTTTGGGTCAGTCTCTCCTCCTCCAAGAGTTCCGTCTACCCCGCTCCACCCCCCCCCTCCCCATCGCTCTCTTACAGGTCCGCGCCTTCCTTCCTCCTTGCTGCCAGGCAGCTGCTATAAAACCAGACCACAAGAGGGAATCCTTAGCATAGCTCATCCATCGAAGTCAGACATTACTACGGCAGTCGGAGCAGAGATGTCCCCAGTCCGAATGTTGCCATGCCGGGCAAGGTAGTAGTTTAGATAACTAGTTTTAGCTTTAATTTAATTTTAGGAACTCTATTCTAAATTTTAAACTTAAAGATTTAAACTTAAACCTTGACTTTGGATTCACGATTATGGGTAGTTAAAACCATCGGCCATTTCTGGTCTCCCCTCCCATAACTTATGGGTTTAAGGTCCCCTTTCTAAAAACCGGCTTTCTTTCTGTTTGCATTACAAGATGTAAACAAACATTATTTAGATTCACAAAGATCCTGTAGCATAATTACAGAAGCACAGACTTTAATGGTAGGGCCCTGATTATTGCTAGCTTGACTCAATGAGAAAGAGTAGATTTGATCTTGTGCAAACATAACCTTGAAACATAATCTTAAATTAGACTAAGACTGAAATTTGTAAGAGCACATTTTCTAACTTAGAGGAGTTGCGGTAACTCCACAAAACTATTTCTATTCGAAATTGTAGTGTGAATTTTTAAATGTAAATCCGTTGCCGATAATTTTTGTAAAATTACTTGTGTGCTTTTACAAAAATTATCGGCATCGGATTTACATTTTAAGCACCAAAGCAGAAGAAAAACGATCTTGCTTCCATTGTTTCGGGAAAGCACATTTAAGCAGAGACTGCAAAACAGCAGAAAACAGACTAGAAGCAGTTAGAAATAAAAAATGCTAGACGATTAAAAGCCGAAGGTAATCCGATTCTACAAAGGTAAAATAGAGGAAACAAGAACTCAAGAAGCAACAACCGAGATTATAGGGACAATTCACTACTGAATTTAAGACAATACAGTCAGCAGCATTATAGGTGTAATAACAATCGAAGCACAAATTTTACACAATCAAGTAATTTACATAGCTCGCAGCAAAATAATGCTCCTCAGCCAAAAAAATAGTTGACAGTTCAAAGGGCAACAAGTACTTTGAGCTCGCTGGATACTCAGCAGTAGACAGTGTTCGGTAAAAACACTGTTATTCATCATACTGTGAACACTACAACGATTGAAAAATGTCACACGAGACTCAAAAAAACGCACACTTTTACAACGAAGATAGTCTACTAACTGCAAATTTTCAACTACTAACTGTAGTTGTCATCAGGCACCTTAAAGGTAAGTTCGGACTCTGTTTACATTTGGTTTTTTAGTCCAATACATGGTTCGAATTCCAAACTGCCTCTGCTATACAGTCGATTGATTCACCCTTGCCCACTGTATCACTCGGGCCGTTCTTTACACGCAATCTTCCATTCAACTTCCCTCGCAAGTCTTTCCCAATCAGGTTTGTAATATTAGAAAATGATGGGCCTTGCACATTCATAAGCGGGATCTGCCTGTTTTCGTGCATCTTAATCGCAATGGATTCAAGGCATCTTAAATGGTTGTCCCATTTCGAGTTAGATTGAATCAGTGTCACCGATTTACCCCACTCAACCTCATGCTGCCTTTCCGAGCAATGGACTGCAATGCCGTTATCGACAGTGTTCTTACTTGTACTACAGATATCAAAACCAAAACACAACCACTCCACCGAAAGAAGAGACAAATACTGTATTCGAAAATATAACTATGCACTCAACAATTGACGCAGCAGGCCTACTCCTCGACTTGTACTCGAAAGTAGATTGGAATCAGCAGAAATTAGCTTTAAGCGATCGAACCTTGACATTGCCTAGATTAGCATCATATTTTGGTTCAATTCCGGATAAATACATAGCACCTACGGTGGAATTGAATACAGAATTACAAGACACTTTTACGAAAATATTGGCCGACATAAATGCAGCATATAAATTAACATGCGACTCCGTTATTCTCACACTTTTCGAAGATATGGCATTGATTCGACAAACTTTCATTCCGAATTGTTATAAGTAAAAACAAACAACCCGATCATACTCAAATTAATAGGCGAAGACAGAACAGTAGAATTCCGTAGTATCTTAGACTCCAATGAGAAAAAAGCTCACTTGATTTCATCAGGAGAAACGATAAAAATTTCACCTAAAAATCAGGAAGAATGGAAAATTTGTTACCGCTGATTGCTTCAGTCACAGCACCCACAATTTGCCTAAATTATTGGGATAGTAAAACAAATCTTGAAGAAATATTGGACGAAAAACGTAAAAAGCCTCAAGCAAAACGAGCAGCGATGCTTTCAGCCAAAAATGAGCAAACCACCGAAACAACACCCCACCAACTCCACCTAGCGGCAAAAATAAGACACTATTGGACTTATTAACGATTGAAAATGGGCATTTTACGTTCGTTTTTTAATGTTCAAAATATTAAAGGCCTTGGATTTTTAAAGTTATATACACTATTTACACATAATTCATGAAGATTTCGGAGCACTACATCCCGTCCTCCTTCCTTGCTTGTTGTGGTTGGTGGTAGCCGTTCTGCGAGTTTGAATTTAATTGTTTTATGGCCCCTTGTTGGGATTGGGCCGGCTTGGGTTTGCTTCAGTGCTGGGATGGGTTTTCGTTTTTAGTGCTGGGATGGGTTTTCGTTTTTAGTGCTGGGACGGGTTTTCGTTTTTAGTGCTGGGACGGGTTTTCGTTTTATTAACGAGTTAGGCTATGACAAAACAGAGCAGGGCAGCACAATACTAACGAAACTGCAATACATTGTGCCGGTTACAGGGCAAAACTTAGGCCACATTTAATATTTATTTTTTGAAACATTAGCAAACTAGCACTTTTAGATTCTGGAAGTGGAGTTTCGTTACTCGATGAATCCACAGCACACGAGCTATTACATGATCCAAAGATAAAATGCACCATAACTACAGCACCTACCCCAGTTGATTTAATAGGAATTGGTGGTAAGAAAGTAAAAGTAAATAGAATATTGACTACCGAAATCAGTAAATGCGGTTTCACAAGATAGCATGTAAAGAAGCTAGTCTTCACAACAAGATTTGAGAGGAGACCTCAACTCAAAACATCAAAAACCTGAGGGTTTATCGTTTCAAGCAACGAACAATTTTTTTTTCAATAGTGCTCAACAGGCCTAAAAAGACCTCGGTCTTCACTTTGCTGTATCTCCACGAAAAATGGACAAAAACGTTTGGGATTTGAAGCCCTTAATAGCCCTGAACTTAACCTTGAATCGTGCGGAAACAGATCCGTAAAAAACCTAACCCAAATAGTTTTTCTTCATAAGTGTAAGACTGTAGTGAGTGAGTGGTGGGCCGCTACAAACGTGGCTCCATCCTAACCTAAACATAAATAGTGTTTACTGCTTTACTGTCTTAAATCTTCAAGACTACTTCGTTGTACAAACCTGGAAAGTTACTTTCAAATGCCGATGCATTAAGCCGGTATTTTGTTTAAACATCAAATTGTTGAAGCATGTCATTTTCAGCGAAAAATGTCTGAAAATTATTATCTTTAAATTATGTTAAGAGGTACGTTGTCAGGGCAACCTCACTCAAAGAAACTGTCAGCTTTTCCCAATTCGGATCCTTACACCTAAATTTTAAGTGCCAATGTTTATTCTCCCTGTCATTATCAACGCCTTCCTGTGTGGAAGGATTTTAACAGAAATGATACGACACGTAATTAATATTCATTAGGAATATCTACGGGAGTTTAGTGGTTCCTGGCTATCTCCTGTTTTAAGTTTTCACGAAACATTTTTCTTTAAAAAATTTGTCTGTCTACCCCTGGGAGATAGCCCTGGTTAAAAGGTTGTTGCGTTGTTATCCATAAAACCTCCCAGTGTTGTATTTGGTATTTTTAAGTTATGGGGCCTACCTCAAAACCCTTCTGGGTTTGAATTTTTCTATGTAAACAAGTTGTTTGGTAACCAGAAACCATTCCAGTGGTAGTCTGTTAACTTTAAATAGAGCTTATAGTTGCACATGCGCTTATAGTACCCTCTATTCCGATCCTTACCGCAAGCTAGGTCCTGAGGAGTGCACCCAGGGGTATTTTCTCGAGGTTTTCCCAGATAAAAAAAATAACTTTCTGTGCACGGCTGACTGGTTAGAGCATTAAATGTTGCGATTATATCATTTAAATGTTAACGACTGCAAAACCCTTAAAAATGTAACTTATGATCAAAAACCAAAACTAGTGTTCTTATTTTAACTTGTAATCTTGATTTACTCAAGTTAACTTTACCACAAAAATGTCAGTCCCCCCCAAAAAATAAAATCGTAATTTTAATTTTGTGTAAAAAGTGTACCTTTAACTATGTATCAGATCCCGGGATAGGAACAAGTATCCCAAAACCTCAAGACTTCGCATTTTTATTAATGGAAGATGACAAGCTAAATAGGAGTTGTATTTCTCGATTTAGTTTGATGATTGCTTAAGTTTAGGTAATTTTTGCAACTTTAGATTACAGTGGCTTGGCAGCTGAGTGTTTTGCATACCTGTGTGCACTAACTTTCTGTTTTAGCTTTCATTTTTGATTCAAAAGGAACCGTAAATGAAATCTCCCTCCAGGGGGGGCCTGTAAAGAAGCTAGTCTTCACAACCAGATTTGAGAGGAGACCTCAACTCAAAACATCAAAAACCTGAGGGTTTATCGTTTCACGCAACGAACAATTTTTTTTTTCATTAGCGCTCACTAGCGCTAAATAGACCTACTCTGTCTTCACTTTGCTGTATCTCCTCGAAAAATGGACATAAACGTTTGGGATTTGAAGCCCTTAATAGCCCTGAACTTTACCTTGAATCGTGCGGAAACAGATCCGTAAAATTCCTCTTCAATATTTTTCTACACCATTTTGAAAAACTTACCAAACTGATCAGCGCCGCATGCAATTCTCCAAACGCCATTTTACGAACTTTGTATATTTTGTAATTACATTTTATTTCTTTTCCAGGCATAAAAGTCAACCAGCTTAGTGTTGTTTTAGGAGGTATTTAACTTCACATACATGTATTTGAAAACCCAACACTTGATGCTTTTATTCTAACGAAGGCCAAGTTATTATGAAAACTTCGACAGTAATTTTTATTATTAGCGGCTGCAATAATATTTCACTATTTTCATACGTTATAGCATTCAGGGAATAAGCTGGTATATTTAACCTTTTATTTTATTATACTGAGCAGGACGTTAAGAAAAAAAATTCTTAAAATAAGTGAAACAAGAAAACCCATGTAAAGCATAGTGCTACCAACAATTTCAAGTGATGTGTTGTTCTTAGTGGTTATATTAATTCCAGTCACGATTCT
This sequence comes from Lithobius niger, assembly GCA_023313725.1. NCBI lineage: Eukaryota > Metazoa > Arthropoda > Chilopoda > Lithobiomorpha > Lithobiidae > Lithobius > Lithobius niger. The sequence continues at coordinate 64,306 of JAHWFP010043962.1, read as the reverse complement.
GGGGTAATGTTTGCGCTGATTGAGTGAGCGAAGTCATGCAAAACAGCACTTTTTCTTAAACACTTTTAGTAGGTTGTAGGATAAATATTTATTCTGTAGTGGAAAAACGCGCACATTATTCGGATCACTTCCTTGAACATTTGTTTGATAATTTTTGCTGAGAGTGTCTGTCAGCACCATATGAGTTGCAACAAGATATCTGCTCGAGCGCAGCGAGACGCGGTGGAACGAGCGAGCGACTCGGCTAGTGGGTAGTTAAAACCATCGGCAATTTCTGGTCCCCCCTCCCATAACTTAAGGGTTAAAGGTCCCCTATCTAAAAACCGGCTTTCTTTCTGTATGTTCTACATAGCATAAACAAACAGTTATTTAGATTCACCACGGTCCTGTAGCATAATTACAGAAGCACAGACTTCGATGGTAGGCCCCTGATTATTGCTAGCTTGACTCAATGTGAAAGAGTAGATTTAATCTTGTGCCAGACGCCTTGAAACATAATCTTAAATTAGACTAAGACTGAAATTTGTTAAGAGTACATTTTCTAACTTGGAGTTGAGGTAACTCCACAAAACTATTTCTATTCGAAATTGTAGTGTGAATTTTTAAATGCAAATTCGTTGCAGATAATTTTTGTAAAATTACTTGTGTGCTTTTATTCAAAGCTATTTTGTAGACTAGTTGCCAATGTAAAGTGTTTCTTTCCCCCTGTTTATTAAAACCAAGAGTTTTAAACTCAGTTTGCTTTTAGACAGATTTAATTTGCTAGTGTTTTATCTAAATATAAACCATTTTTATTTAAAGCCTAAGGTTAGCAATTAAACCACCCACCTGGTTGCAGTGAACCAACGATTAGATAGTACTAAACTTTAGATAGGACATAGAATCTCGTGCAGTAGTGACTGCTATGCTAGTTTTTCCTCTGCAAAAGTAAAAACGGCCACCCGAAGTACTTCTAAATTTCCCGAGACCACACCAGATGTCGGTGCAGAATAGTAGGCACCTCAAGGACCTTTGAGCACCGCTACAAGCAACAGTTCAGAATAGTTCCCGATAACAGCTTCGGAAGAATACACGTTTTATTAGGCTATGATTTTCATCAAAACAGCCAGAATTAGTCAAGCTAAATTGCTCTGAGCATATATTAGAACATCTCCCCATGACACATGGCAAACGCATGAACAAAATAGAGAAATAATAAACTTCGAAAAATATCAAGTAATACACGAACATACTGTGCCAATTAACATCGCAACAGACAAAATTACAGCAGAAAATCTACAATCTCAATGGAACGCCACACCTTACAAGTATTATGAGGAAATACCAGTTTCCATGTTTAAAGACATCGTTTTACCAGACAATAGCGAGACAAGAGTAACAGCTACTTTACATGTAGGATATCCGGAAATACAAAGCGGAGTTTTTATTCCACAATGCGACAGCAATTTTCCAATTTGTTTAGCCAGATGTTAGTAAACACATCACCGACAGGCTTGATATGGATTATGATTATAAACGCATCTGGTATGGATATTTACATTCCCTCAGGGACTATTCTTGACCATTACACCACGGCAATAATAGAATATGACACAGACTACGAGGAAGAAACACCTATAAATGCTTCAGGCATGGTAAATCCCTCAGAACAAAGATTAACCAGATCAGCACAGCGGATACGCTCGTGAGCGATACAGAGCCCAGCGCAGCTGAGGCTAGCTCACCGACTTCACCAAGGCCAACTCACGCAGAGAAAATCCAGTCAGGCAATGACGACCAAGAGTCCAGCAAGATAGCGCAAAGCCATCACAAATCTGAGGCAAGCTTTTTGACACCCTCTATGCCAACTCAGACAGAGCTAAACACGCAAGGGCCAGAGCCTATCGAGATACTGCAACCAAACGCTGATACCAGCGCCGACTCCATCAACTCACCTAGGCCACCGGAAAAATCCAAGGCAGAGTTAGATGATGAATGGAATAACCCGAAATTTACATTCTCACTCCCAGATTTGGATGAACTACAACGAATAGAATTCTTAGACATGTTGAAAACACATCAAGATGCTGTAGCGGCGGATGCTACGACGGCTGAGGTGCTTGTAACATCGGCGACATCTGGTGAAACTGGATCTTGCTTATTATCACTCTGGGTTGACTTTTAGTACTTTTTACGTTAAAAGAGCACAACTGCTACTGTCCCAGCATGAGGAATGGAGCATCGATGTCCTAATAATTAGGCTTGACTAGCAATAACAAGTGGGTAACGCTGCTACCACAGTGGGAAAAGAGCTAGCTAAGTTAAATTGAAGAGAATTGTCTTAAATGTTAATTTCCAGCAAATATCAACTTAGTAAACCAACTGGCGTTTAAAACTCCTGGTTTTATTTTAAACAAACATGTTAAAGATTACACTTTACATTTGGAATACTGTACACAACTTAGCTTTGGATTAAAAACATACTTGAATTTTACATTAAATTTATTCACGTGAACTTGGTTTTAGTTCTTTAATAATTTCAAATAGAAACAGTGGTTTAGGCAAGGAAATTTAACAAAGAGCCCTCTAAATTACAAACAGCCTCGGCTGACTTATAAAAGTAGACTTTACAGTTTTGTTGCAAAAGGGAACACCCAAAAGATCAAACCATCCGATCGGAATTCACATTAGAAAAGGGATGTACGCTCCATGAAATACGACGCTTCTGTAAATCTAATTGACCCAATGGCCTTTGTTTACATTAAGTTAGATTAATGAAAACGGTAAAATAAAAAGCTGGTTTTTAGAAAGGGACCGTGAACCCTTACGTTATGGCCATTAACGTCCTAAATACCGATGGCTAACAGACCATAATTTACTTTCAAAGCTAAAGGGTAAATTAAGTTTAAACTATAAATTTTGAATTCAGAGTCCAAAAGATAAACTTTAAAGTTAAACTAAGTTACATACGAACCAACTACCTTTGCCCGGCATGACAACAATCTGACCGTGACGTCTCCACTCCCGACCGGCGTAGCTACCTCTAGCTTTGAGATTCCTGAGCTGTGCTAGAGACTGAGAGCTGCTTGGGGTTTTTATGCTAGCAGCCCGACCAAGCGCGGATGTCGAGGATAGCTGCGCCCTCCTGATTGGCTGAGGGCCGAGAGAACAATGGAAAGTGGGAAGAGCGGGCTGTTTTACTAACAGATTGTTTGGTGCGACTTTGAAGGATACAAGGCTTGTAAAAGAGGTGCAATATCGGGTTTTGAACTCGATTAACAAAGTGAAGTGAAAAGCCTTTTAAATTGATTTTAATTGAAGGAATGCTCAGTTTTACTGCATGATTAATAGAAGGAAAAGCTAGTTGCATTTGTCTTTGGGATGGTAGCTATGGTCAGAGTTTTGGATCGAGATTTTTAAAGCAAATAAACATATAATAAACACTGGGTCCGTTAAAATACACTAACACGCACGAAGAGCTCCGGTAGGGTTCATTGCAAGAATTTAAGTTTACTAAAGTGCATTTGTGCACAAAATAAAAGATCCCAGATTAAGTAATAAATAATGCTAGAACGTATTTAGGTTAGTTTTAGTTGTTTGCAGAAGCAGACAAGTGAAATTGATGGTCAGACATTTTTCATAAATAACAAAAGTCGTCACTCGAATTATAAATAAAAAATATCGTTCAAAGTCTGTATCCTCACATATATGTGAGGTTAAGTACCGTTATGGCAGCCCCTCCTATTGCACAACTAAGCTAGTGTATTTGGCTTTATGCCTAAAAGAAATTCAAAGAATAAATTACAAAATATACAGAATTTTGGAAAACGGCGACTGGAAATGGCGTTCGCAACGGCACAGTTTGGACGATTTTTCTAACTGCTGCCGTTTTTTATTGGAGATGAAATTTGATGATCTGTTTCCGTGGAAAGGTAGAGGACGTCTTCGTCTTCCAGGGAGATATGCATGGTTAAGTAGCGAGGTCTTTTTGGCACTGGAGTGCCAAGAAAAAAAAAAGTGTTTGTCGTGAAACGAAGATTTCTGCCCTCAGGTTTTTGATCGTCGGTGTCAAGGTGGTCTCACCAAGGGTGTCTGATACGAGACCTTGTTTACAATGCTTTTAGCAAAAACGAATTTGATCTTGAAACCTTTGAAAATTATGAAGTTAATATCGAAACAGGAAGCGCAGCACCAGTAAAATCTAGAATTTACCGAGTACCATTCCATCAAAGGGAAATATTGGAGAAATATTTAGAGGAGATGACCAAAATTGGGGTAATAAAAGAATCAAAATCTGCTTGGCTCAGCCCTTGCCTACTCGTAAAAAGAAGGCCCGAAGGATATAGTCGTTCTTGATCTTAACGTAGTCACCGAGAGCGTTTCAGTGCCTTTACCAGTTATCAGTGGGGCACTAGCACACCTCCATGGCGCTAAATACTTTTCTAAGTTAGATTTCCGCATGGAATTTTTCCAGCTCAACTAGCTGAGGAAGCAATGCTTAAAACAGCTTTTCAGTTCGCAAACCGGACCTACATGTTCAAAAAATTACCAACGGGCTTGAAGATAGCACCAGCATACTTCCAGTATTGCGCCCAGCAAATTTTTGCAGAGATCCTAGGGGTCTACTGTATCATTTATTTGGATGATATTTTATTAAGCTCCGTAGACTTCCGTACGCATCTGCTACACGTAGACAGAGCACTGACACTCGTGGACAAAGCAAAGACAAAACTCAGCCCAGAAAAATACATTTTTGCAGTGAAAAAAAGTCAAAGTTTTAGGCTTCGTAGTAGACGAAACAGGCATTCAACCTGACAGAGACAAAATAAAGGCTATGGAACTTCCCCCACAACCCAGAAGTATAAAGGAAATCCATATGGAAGATTCATAGGGATATGCAGATTTTTTAGGAGACACATCTCACAGTTCTCGGAGTACTCAGCAAGCCTAACCGAACTCACGAAAAAGAAAGCAAAGTTCATTTGGGACGAAGAAGCAGACAACGCTTTTAAAGGTCTAACGCACGCTATGACATATGCTGCAACCTTAAGACACCCTGATTTTTCACAACCCTTCCACGTCGAAGCGGGCGGAAGTGACATACCCCAGTCAGCAGCGACATCCAGTGAGAAAATTCGCAACCAATTCCCAATAATGATGAAAAAAACCCTGTTAAGCGTAAACACTGCGATCCACGCACATCTGAGTTCATGCAGAAGCGAATTCGCTTAGAGCAACAGAAATACGAAGAAAAACACCGATTGAGAACAACTCACTTATTTTATCCATTCTAGTACAAATATTCACGAAATTAGGCTAAAACGCAGCCTAGATCAAGCAAACGCTACATAGTAGCCTATGCACAATCCGATAATGGAGAAAATCCATACTAATGTGACACTTGCGGCTCTCTGAGCAAAACAGCAGAAAACCTTCATCCGATCATAGTGACTGCATCACGCATTTAAAAATTAGACGAATAACGTCAAATCTAGTACCATTTCCCGAAAACAGCACAAAGCAATACCGAACTTACCATTGACACCCTAAAAGAAAAACCATGTAAATGCTCGTCGGATGATTTTCTTGTAGAAATCTCGACAGCAGTCGAACAAACCTGAAAACCCGAAATAGGCTTACCAAACAAGTTATGTAACTGATTTATGTATTTTATTTCGTTGAGAACACGAGTTTTGCACACAAGTTCCACTACACTAGAGCGAGAAACATGTTAAATGCAGAAAATAGGAGTTCAAAACCAATAACCTACGTGGGTCACGATCATACCTTTGGCACAGCATGATAAAATGGTATAAATATGAACAATTCGAGTCATCCATGCTAAATGAACAGGGTCTCCCGCATCTGTCAATTTAACAGAAAAATTAAAATAATAATTTCGACACTAATTAAAGGCTAAAAATTTTAAGCCAGAAAAAGATTCCCGTGCTTAGTTATGCGAGTCGATGAACTCAGTTACAGAATTTAGAAAAAAAAACCAATAGGCCGAATTTTTTTAATTGGATGACATAACGTTAATATGCTTCGTAACAAAAATTGTTAGAATTTACCACTCTTAAGAGTTTAAGCAGTAAGCACAGTAAGATAATAATAATAATAAATAATAATAACGTTGTTTACCACAAACAAGTGGAAGGTTGCCGGAAGGGTTGTGAGCCACTAATACCGGTCCTCGGTGATAGATTTAGAAATCAGAAATGAGGTACCAAAAACTAGGACGGTTGCTTAAGAAAGGGGTACAGGTTTGTTTTAAGTAGCATTCTACGAAATCCACTCTAAGTCTGCATACAGACAGTCTCAGAGCTTAGGGCATTCCAAATTGGGACCACACGAACCGCAAAAAAATTTTTTCGGCAGTCGAGGCGGGAACCCTGAACAACAAGCTTCCAGGCATGACCCCTGGTGCAATAATGGCTAGGTGCCAAGTCAAAAAATGGAAGATCAACATTTATTAATCCATGCAGAATTTTGTAAGTCAGTATTAAATCATACAGAAGTCGGCGCAATTCAAGCAATTCGAGACCGGCTCTGGATAGACGTTCAATATGGTTTAGGTCACGGAAACCCGAAAGGCGTTTTGTGAACTTACGCTGGACCGACTCCACCAGATCGATATCACCAGCAAGGTAAGGTGACCATACAGGTGTTGCGTATTCGAGAAGAGGGCGAACAAACACCTTGAAAGCCCAGATCTTGGTTAAAGAGTTTCCAGACGTGAAACATCTATTTACAACTGCCAAACGGCGAAAAGCCGAGGCTACAACCATCCGACAATGCAGAGATGCCTTAAGAGGGAGTGCAACCCCTTTGGTTATCTCAATTCTGACTACTAGATGGCGCTAGGGTCTACAACGTATTTCAGTTAAAATCGTATTTCTACTTTTTCTCAGTTATTTTCCAACGGAATAGTGTCATTCTTGTTTCTAATGAAAGAGAATCGTCTTGTCTAGCGAGGTGTGGAGGCAAAATTATCTAAAATATATTTTTGTACTTTGGAGCAATATTTTAAGGTTGGCTGATTGAAAGATAAATAAAAACTGTAAAAGTGATTTCCATCCGATAGCTAGGAATTACATCCTTTCCCTCATTAAAAAAGTGTTACTGATTTAAAACAAAAGAACTAAATACCATAATATACAGGTATTGTTTGAAAAAATCGTACTTACTCTAATCGGATTCGAACACTGAACAGGTGTTACATGTGACGAGGCATGTTCACAAAGAAGGGCTGGATAGCAGTGCCAGCGCTCGTCAGATCCGTGCGTTCGGAAATCTGAGCAAAATGACGTTTCACACGCGATCGACGTAAAACTGTCCTTAGTATTGCAGTTACACGTCGTTGTGCTTCCAAATATTGACTTAGATTGCGCTCCATTGCTCCAGTACTTCACCCAAACTACTATACATCAACAAATTATAAATCGAAAAAAAATATATCTGAAATTTGTAACACAGGTAGTCTAGTGTAATAGGATTAGAACGAAAAAGCGAGTATGAGGCAGGATGCTCTACAAATCAAAAAATGAGAGGGTAGTCCTATATATCAATTACACATTCCCGCGGCTCTTTTTGCCTGAGTGGCTTTCGCGATCCTTTTTAGACGATATGGTTTTATTTGTGTTTTTTACCTTCGCCTTTTTATTTCCGTTCTCATTTTTTCTGCGACATTTTGCTCTGTAGTTCATTCTCCCTGGTTTCAGGGACCAGTCCATATTTTGGAAAGTGGGGAGAGGGGGGGAGGGGAGTATCAAATTTGAGATCGGATAGCCGTTTCTCCGATTTTTAATCAGTGTCCTAATTTTCGGCATAACGGGAATTCCCATTTCGCCGATTCCTGTTTTGGCGAATATTTAAATGAAATTAAAACGCCATATACGCCAATATATGTTTTGGCATATTTTCAAATGAAATTACGTGCCTCGCTTGCACTGCTGCGCTTGCTGCAGCTAAACATAACATCAGAAACCTCAGCTAATTGCATATTCCTTTCAGTTAGGAATGCTTCTTTAACTTCAACAATATTATGTTTACATAGGGTATTTTGATTCTGCGAAATGGGATTTGGCAAAATGGGAATTCCCTTTTCGCAGAATTTTAATCAGGACTTTCGGTGAAATGGAGAGACATAGTATGATTCACAAAGTTTCGATGCCCTGCTCTCCGATCTAAAGCCCCCACTTGCCCTTCCACACATTCAAGTGAAAAAAGCAGCCCCCCCTCTCCCCACCACAACTTTCTCCGCCAGCCCTACAAACTACAAACCCTTCGTATATCAAGGGACGTATCAGTACCTATAAACTCAATAAAGCTTACTGGCAATAATACAATGCCAGTAGGCCTATTGAAAAGGGCCTGCTAGAAACCTTATCATCTACTTGAAATGTGTTTAGGTTTTATTCAGGATTTGTTGTTTTGGGTTGCGAGATAAAACAAAACAATGCAAAACCACACAAAAAAACCTTCCTAACCAAAGTACAAAGAAAATCCAAACCCACACAATAATGAAGATTCGCTGACCTCGCATCAGACCGAAAACCCATCAGTCGACATGAGCGAACATCCACCCGATAGAAAATGTGTGCACCCATCACATAAAATGTTACCCATCAGATGGAAATTTCTTCACACCAGATAAAGGTTTTATTTTCCCATCAGATAGAATTGTTATTCTATTTAATAAAAAAAAGTTCTGGCTATCCAATCCATAGAGGCTCAATCACAAAGTTGGAGCATGTTTTTTGTATGCTTTCATGTTTTGTTCTGTCTGGCGCAACTATAGTATTTTGTGCCGAGGACTGTGGATCAGTTCGTTACGTGGCTAAATGGCAAAAGAAATCCAGGAAAATAAAACCAAATAAAGAAAATCTAGAGGATATAAAATCCAAAGGAAGAAAGTAATCCACGGAATAGCTTTATTATTAGCTCACGATTTTATTAGTGAGGTAAACCTGTATTTCGATGCAGTTGCTACGAAACTAAAACAGAGTACTACAAAGACGGAAATCTGCGCACAGCGTGGCGCTCTACAGTTCTGACTGAATACTGCCAGAGGTTTATTCTTTGCCTATTCCGGAAGTGAGTTTTTGGCAGTTCTGATTGGAGAGCGCACGAATCGGGAAAAAATCAAATTATCCCAATTTACATTCCTCAGAGAGGACTTGAGCCTAGCAAAATCGAGCTACCCTCGTCAGACCGCTGATCACAGCCGCCATTAGCAACTGAACCAAAAAGAGTCGAATTAACCCGGAAAGTAACAAAGCAATGGTCACTGTTACCGAAATGTGGGCCTACACAAAGATCAAAGATTAGCCGCTCCTCATGGGTGAAAACAAAGTCAAGAATCCGATTCCCACGAGTTGGCTGATCGACCAATTGGGAAAAACCAAGAGGCGCCAGGAGTTCCGAGAAATAGCCGGTGATGGGGGTCACCTGCAAGATTGAGCTCCCAATCGACGGTTGACAGGTTAAAATCACCCAAAAGAATATTGGAATGCCCCAAGCTGACTGAACTTGAAATAAACTGACAAATATTTGTAATATCAGTATCATTTCTACTATCGGGTACATAACAGAGAATGAATGTTAGTTTGAAAATTGGCACGGAAAATACCAAACCTTCAATTAAGGTCGAAGAATCAATGACGACAGCAGGAATATCCACATGGTGGAAGATAAGGAGGCCCCCCCCCCCACTACCACGATCGCGTCTCACAACCCTGTACATCTTGAGGTCGGCCACCATCGCATCCGTGATGCCCTGGTGTAACCAAGACTCCACCACGAAGATGAAATCGAAACCTGCCCCTATCGCCAATGCCCGGAAGCAACCAATGTTGCTTAAGACACTGCGAGATCCCAGAAACCGTCTAAGTACAGAGTATTAATACACAAACGTCAAACACACATTACGTAGGTAGGCTAGAACAAGCCAATTACAAATGTCACAGAATTAAGTAAATAAGGTCAGCTCACTGTAGCGTATGATTAAGTAGATATATAGAATCTTGGTTCAGTAGCATATAGTACCTCAAATATAGAGTATCTTGTATATAGAGTATCTCGCGAACAAATATAGTGCATCTTGTGAGTAAGAGAAAATACAATCTTGACAAGCAATATATAGGTCTTAGCTAACCGCATATATAGTCTTTAAGAACGCCAAATTGAAATTGCAAGCCGAGTACGATAAAACACTCATGGATATTGATAAGTTAGAAATGAAATAGGAAAATATTGCGTACAAAACGTAGCACATACCCGTAAAAACTCTATAGCTACAATAAGTTACCCATATGAAATAGCCGTACATGTTAGACAATAAGTTACCCATATGAAATAGCCGTACAAGTTAGACAATAAGTTACCTATACAAATAAGCCGAAAATGTTAGCCATACATGTTCGAAAATAAGCCACCTATACGACAAGCCGTAGAAAATTAGAGACTAAGTTACCTATCCAATACGCCGTACACGTTAGACAATAAGTTACCATATGAAATAGCTGTACAAGTAAACCCACACGAAATAGCTGTACAAGTAACCCATACGTTCAGCCGTACATGAAAAACAAATTAGTAACACCATACGTTATTAGCCGTACATATAAGACAGTATCTCATACGTGATTAGCCGTAGAATGTAAGATAGATCAATACACCATAAGTTATTAGCCGTACATATAAGACAGACGTAATACCTCATACGTAATTAGCCGTACAATGTAAGCTAGACCAATGTATCCAGTGGCGGAACTACCATACCGCAAAACCCGCAATGCGGGGGGGCCCGCGACAAAGGGGGCCCGGCCCGGCTGAGGTCATCCGCTCCATTCGAACGATCCGAAGCAAGTAAGGAATTCCAGTTTACAAACGCTAAATTTAACTGAAAAAAAATTTAATAGAAGTGAACGTGAACTAAGTTGTGTGAATAACAATTTGTAATCATGCATGCATTACGTTACGTTCATGTAACTATTAACACGAATTTACACGATACTGTCTATTTACTAAAATTGAATGTCGTTGTGGCTTTGCGTCGACACAGATCGTCGTGTTTCGCTGTTCGCGTTCTATCATAGTGGGGAATCCCATTCTTCCCTCTGCCCTCCCCCGTTTTTCGTTTCGCCTCTTCGGTTGCTAAGGGAACAACTACTTCATACCGAAAGTAAAACTTTGCAAAACTTGCTGGGCCGAGCGCGCCATTTGTTTGTGCATTTCTTTGCGCGATGTTATTGTGGATAAGGATAAATCAGCGGGATCCAGTCATCAAGGGTTAGTCAGCGGGACCAGCGGGTTAATCAGCGGGATCAGTCAGCTGGTTTCACCGGGGCCCTTCCACAGTAAGATACATTTTAACAAACGAAGGAGGGGGCCCGGACAACTTTTTTGCAGGGGGGCCCAAACACGTGTAGTTTCGCCACTGAATGTATCATAGGAAATCAGCCGTACATGTAAGCCATAAGGTAAAACCCATATGAAGTCAGCCGTGCAGAACAGAAACTAGAATTAGTAACCCATACGTTCAAGCCATACAGACATAAATAGGTACACATAAACGTGAAAAACTCGAAAAGAAAAACCGTAAAATCACTACGTTGAAGCCGGACATGTAAAAAAAATCCGTAACTAGTAAATAGAAAATTAACAAAACAAAAATGAAAACCGTACCGATAGGGCAAATATAAATCCAGAAAATGAAAATAGCGAAGAATGAGGAGCAGAAGCTCATAAACATATTTTGACAAGGTAATGAACCAGTATAAACTAGAAATAAGATTAAAACTTAACTGTATGTAATTAAACTAGTAAACTACTAATTAAACTAGTATGTATCAAACACGATAAATTAGGACAAACCGTAACCCTTAGGAAAGCGATAAAATTAAAACCGTTACGCAGTACAGAAATATCAAAAATAAAACCGGTAACAATAGGCTACCCGAAAACCGTAAACCGATTACATAATAATGAAATATGCAGACAAAAAGTTTAGCAACAACTACCCGAAAAACCCAAAAGTATTAAACAAACAAAATGAGCACAAAAACCTTAGCAATAAGCTACCCGAAAATAAACAGTGTAAACATTTACGCAAATTATTGCAAAAAAAAATAACGACTAGAAATAAGCTACCCAAAAACTGTAAACCCTAAATGCAGGTCGCGATATAAAAAAAAATGCAAAAACCTTTAGCAATAGGCTACCCGACAGAAAACCCATAAAATTTCTTATGCAAACTGCAGAGAAGTAAAAATGATAAGCGAAAATTTAGCAATAGGCTACCCAAAAATGTAAATCCTGATGCAGATTGCGTAGCAATAGGCTAACCAAAACTAAAAACCGTAACACTAATGCAGATTGCATGAAATAAAGAAAAAAAACCCTTAGCAATAAGCTACCTGAAAAACGATTATCGTAAACTTTTGGCAGATCACAGAAAACTTAATGACAAAACTAACTTTAGCAATAGGCCAACCGGAAAAAAAAAAACCTTAAGACAAATTGCAGAAAAACTAAAGAAGTAAATAAAAACTTTAGCAGTAGGCTTCAAAACAAAACCAAAAATAATATGTCGACGAATTCCCATGCAGGAACGAAATAGGTCAATAACCTTTAGCATATAAGCTACCAGAAACAATATAAACTGCGCAGATTACGAAGCGATTGAAACACTAAAAACACTTTAGCAGATAAGCGACAGGAAAAAAAAGGTAAGCCGTAAAACTTTACGCGAAGGTAGAGAACAAAACTGACACAATATAAATTTAGCAATAGGCTATCCGAAAAACGCAACAATTACATTAGGCTTAAGCAAAACATAGCGATATAATGACACATTTTAAGTTGGGATCGGATCAGATCAGCAAGCTAACTGATAGGTTATCCGCAAAAACAAAATATGTATATATATACCGATGAGTATAAAATTCCATAGGACATAGAACCATAATTATCATGCACGTCAGTAGAAATCTTGAAACAATAAGTTAAGATAAAGCAAATAAAGCAATCCAGTATACAAATTCTGTTCCAATAAGGAAAACGAATAATTTTGTCAAAATAAAAAGGGAAAAGTCAGGTAAGGGCCGTTCCGTAATAAATAAAGCAAAATCAGTATTAAGCAAAGTGAAAAGGCTAGATCAAGCATAAAGCTGTTAACATTAGACACGAACCATAAGTCATAAACTTCAGCATAAAAATTATAAAAAAACAAACAATTTCCGTTTAGAACAGGCACGACACGTAAATAAAATCTTGAGCTAAACTAAACAAACATTCCCGAACGGCAATAGGCCCTAAGTTGAACAAATTAGAAAAGAGGAGTGTGAACTGACTCCTCGTTAGCTAGAAAAATTTTAATATCAGGTCTGAGCTAATAAGGCACCATATACTAGACAGAAATATTCCGTTAAATAGCTGGTAAAACAGGGCGAAGGATTTTCGTTAAGCACTAACGAAAAAGGTTCACCTTACAAAAAAAAAAATAGGTATAAATAAGTCAGCAGAAATGCGAAGCAAATCGAGCTCGTACACCCGACCGGCACTAGGCCACTAAAATTAGGTTAACTAAGAAATGAACTAGAGCAGGTATACTCTTCACCCAGAAGAAATAAATATACACCGGAAAACTTACCATTCCCATAATGAAAATTCAAATTTTGATTACCGTTCCACCCGGGTAAGCGAAGGATTTTCATAAAGATACTAGAAAATGTTCACCGAAAGCAATAAAACGAAGTCGAAATATTTTAATAACCCTCGGCGGACAATGCATTTAGGCGCAAGGCCAGAATTTATCAGGCACGCCAGATGATTCCAGTAAAAAAGATGCAGCTTCAGAGCAGGCAAATTTCGCATGCAACAAATTTTCAGAATTCCGTTTTCATTAGAACAGAGTAAAGATTTCACCTATAAATAGGCTAGAAAAATTCAGAATGCACAATAAATAAAAAAGGGAATACAGCGAAAAGCGGTCAGGTAAAAGCACCAGCTGCAAATCCAAACGCATAGCAAACCGCTACCAGGTACGCTAAAGAAAGCCCGAAATTTTGGCAGGCAAATTTCACTGAAAACAAAATTGTAATATTTCGTCAAGCGCACAGCCACGTTCATCAGGAATGCCATGGACACTTACAATTCCAGTTAGGACCAAGTCGCACTCCACCTAGTACTCAAAGACAGCAGCTAGGCTAGATCTCGATAGCATTCCTTTAAGAAAATTTGTTCTCACTTCATCAGGCATAGCAGGAGATTTTCGTCAAATTTAACAAAATAGGTTTACTGTGTATGAAGCACGTAAACAATTTGCAAAAAAAAAGAGGAATCCAGCAGATGCTGAAGTTATCCAGTCATAAAGCGATGTTTAGCACGCACGACAAATTTATGATCAGTACAGAAGCATTGATATGCTAATACGACATGTTTGAATTCAGTTTCCATTCCGCAAGTAAACAAAGGATTTCCGTCACTTATAACGAAAAAGGTTCATCACGTACAGAAACCGAAAAGGAAAATCTATACGAAAATTTTAGGCACAAGGCCAGATTTTATCAGGCAATCCAGATTTAATTGCTATGATTTTGATAGTATTTTGTATAACCTAGTAGACAGTTCGCCCACTTCGTAAGGCACGATAACGATTTTCATCATGACTTAACTAAAATATACCGAGCACATAACACATGTAAGTCTCGTTAGGAAATAGAGCCAATTAAAATCTTTATCAGGCATAGGCATGACATTGTGTAATACGCACAGCATTTAGATTTCGTAGGCAGTCCTCATTTATAAATAAACCCAGATTTAGCAGGTAGGCTACCTCTACATACGAAAACGATAAATATTTTTCCGTAAGGATTTTTTCACCTTAACAGCCAGGCTAGAAAAGCGTACTAAGTATGAGTAACGAAAAATAGATACCCGCAAAAGCTAGATGTTACTAACCGTCATCAGGCATTAAGACCAAAACTACAAAGCCATATAAAAAAAAAGACAAATCATAGGCAGATCCCATCCATAGAGCTAATGTCCACTGTGCACCATTGTCAGTCACGAGTGCTACAATTGATCGTAATCAACTATGTATTGTTCAAACACTACATTTACTTTTTCGGATGTTGTTTTCTTCATGAACTGCACCACAGGAAATTTACTGTGAGCGTTGACAATCACAATGAGCGTTAAACACTCGACCACCCCAAAATCAGAGTGCACGCAGTCAAGAGAGCTTAAAGGTACTTCCCAAGAGTGTTTAGGACAAGCTGCTTTTCCCCCTTTTTTGTTCCTGGCATGGAACACACTTTTTAACCTTTAATTCAAGGACGGCGTCGATTCCAGGCCACCAACATTTACCCCTAGCCAACGATTTGATTTTAACGATCAAGTGGATTGTTGATAGATGGATCGTTGTCAAACGGATCGTCTCAAATCGGATCTTTGTCAAGCGGAACTGAATTGTGTCAGTCCAATCGAGGCAATGTGGTGATAAAGACGGGTGAGGCTATGGATGAAGATTTAGAGGAGGATATTCCCTTTAAAGTTTTGTACTTGGAATTCATAAAATCCTTACCAATTCTTAATGATACTTTAGTTAAGGCCATACTTAAGGATCCAGTCCTGGTAAGTGTGCTATGCTACGTGCTGCATGGTTGGCCCGATAAAGGAAGAAGATCAAGAACTTTTATTCATAAGAATGAGATTACTGTTGAATGCAATGCTCTTCTGGGGGCAGGTTGCGTGAACAGATAATGCAGGACCTTCACGTTGGACATTTAAGGATCGTTAAAAACTAATCGTTGGCTAGGGGTAAATGTTGGTGGCCTGGAATCGACGCCGTCCTTGAATTAAAGGTTAAGTCCTAAACGCTCTTGGGAAGTACCTTTAAGCTCTCTTGACCGCGTGCACTCAGATTTTGGGGTGGTCGAGGGTTTAACGCTCATTGTGATTGTCGACGCTCACAGTAAATTTTCTGTGGTGCAGTTCTTGAAGAAAACAACATCCGAAAAAGTAAATGAAGTGTTTGAACAATACGTAGTTGATTGCGGTCAACTTGTAGCACTCGTGGCTGACAATGGTGCACGGTGGACATTTACTTAATTTCATACCTTTGTCAAAAGCAGAGGAGTTCGCCACTTAACTGGTTCGCCTCATATTCCAAAATCCAACAGTTTTGGCGAGGTTACATTCACGAGTTCAAGAAAGCTTTTAAGGCTGCTCGTAAGGAGGGAAAAACAATTAAGCAATCCCTTAATGAATTTCATGCAGCAAACCACAACTGTCAGCACACAGTCAGGGCGAAACAGCTTAAAAATTGTTTCTAGGACGAAAATCTAGACCATGCTTGGATTTGTTAAAACCAAACGTACAGCAGAAAGTTCATCTAAAACACGATAAATTTAATGCTATTACTGCGCATAGAAAGTGTGAAGTATTCACAGAATTCATGTCAATCTGAACTAGACATTACACGGTTGCAAAAAGAAATTGGCAACCAATCAGTTGTTAGAGTGTAAGCTGGAACAACGTAAACTACGGTTATCAGGAAGCGATGTCCGTTCTGATCGAGTGGCACGGCTCATAGCGGCTGACTGGTACAGGGCTAAGCAACAGGACGGACAGCTTGACCTATCAAAAAGAGGCAGAACGTGGTTGATCTATACCGGCCTCTTAACCTAAGTTCATCGGGCAAGACATCTTAATCTGGGAAAGAAAGAAGTACCTATGGCTGTCAGTATGAATTAAGGTAACGTTGGGTTTGATATTAAAGGCGCATGGATCTTATTTCCTCGAGATGATGTCTCTCTGCCGGATGGACTTGTCTCCAAGACGGAAAGAACAAACTGTGGTTTGCTCCTCAAGAAAGGAGTGAACTTCTTTATTAGTCAACAGTCAACACTTCTTTAGAGGCAACTTGAATCTTGGGTTTTAGGTTGTTGCTCCTGTTGCCATTCACTCTTTGCCTCATGTAGCGGTTATTGCTGGTTCACTATTAGAATGAAAGAAGTTCATTCAGCTTTAGTCATGCTGGAAGAGGAAACTCGTTTAAATTCCTGGAAGGGAGTTTCTAGGGATTCTGGCCCTATCTTACGTTGCAGTATTTACTACTGGCTTACTTGCATCACTTATGGTAGTGGTAGGCAGAAAGCTAAGCCATAGATGGTTTTTCAGGTTTAGGCTTATAAAGATGGTTGAGTGGAATCCATCTTGTTTTTCCTCAGCATTGTCAAAGTTACAGGGACTGTGCTTTGCTACTCTGCATCCTTCCCCTCAGAGTTTTTGGAGCAAGAATAAAAAAAGAAAGAGGAGCAACAAAGAGAGATGACAACTATGGAGCAACAATCCAACATGAATAGCTCGGCTCACAGAGGTCTCACGGACATGTGGTTGGGCTTAAAATGTGCGTAGGAGTGAATTACAGAGAGCAAGAGGCAACATTATCGATTACAATGGCTCAACAGCAATGTACCTGCTGGGTGAAATTTTAGGCGTTACAATCGGTCAGTAACAGAAGACAAATGGTTTACAATTAATGCAGTCCCCGCCCCCTCGACAATTTGTGCGAGGGACACTCTCTGTAGGAAGTTAGTACGAAAACACAGAAAAAGCAACGTGCAAAAAAATAAATTGGGGCTTAACTCAACAAGCAGTGTAAAAAGAGTGGGACGAAATTAGGTGTCTGGGGGAACTAAATTAAGATCGGGTAGAAAACGCAGGTGGCGATCGGAGGTCACGGGATGGGTCAAGAGGTCGGCGAGGAGGTCGTGACCCGACCGGAAGCATAAAATAACAGTTCGTGACTCGATCAGATCGTATAAATACCATACATGTCTGGTGTAGTGTTTGCAGCGAGTCGTAGTGCTAAGCGAGTTGACTAGGTCGATGGCAGAACGACTATCAGAATATAAAGTAGAAGGATCTGGTATGCGGGCGGACATGCCCAATTCAATGAGCATGCCACGAACCCATTCAAGGTCATTCAACATTCCGTCATAGCCATGAGCTCAGCTTCAGCGCCTACTGAGCGCCACCATCTTCTGATGACACAACCGACAAACTTACAGACATGGCCATTAAAACCGCGAGCATCCTTCGTGCTACCCCTAGTGGCATCAGAGAGGGCCGCCACCGAGTCCGTGCCCCCCTAGAGAAGAAAAGGTGGTAACGTGCAGTGCCCTTAAGATAACGTACCACACGTTTAGCCGCATTCCAGTTTAACTGAGTGGGGCAAATATTATAACGGTATAGGTTAATGACACAGTGACTAATATCTGGGCATGTGTTGGAAACTAAAAAAAAGGAGAGAACCATTGAGTAACTGATACTGGCGGGGTCGTCCAACAATGGGGAGTCAGCACAATCGTCGATATTTTGCGTTGTTAAGGAAGGTGTTGGGGCAGAGATGCTATCCAACATCCTGAAAGATTCAATGATCTAGGCTATATACGATGGTTGGGAGAGATAGATGCCTTGATCAGTTTTCTCAAGGAGTCCGAGATATAAGGTGTTCATAGTTTCAACTATGGTTAGGTGTTTACCTATCTCACGTAAAATGTTGTTGGTCAGGGGTCAGGGGTGGCGTAGAGCATATCATCGATATGGATTCCCATTATTACGATGTCGCTCCACACAACCTGGTAAACCATACAGGGGTCCCATTGGCTCTGGGTTAGCCCACATTTCGTCATATTTCATCTTCAAATGCCATTAGCACCCGGATTGGCGTAAGCCGTAGAGCAATTTATTCAAAGGACAGAATTTATGCCCACCCCCGAAGGACTGTTGGAAGCCAGGTGGTGGTTGTAAATAAATTAAACGGTCGACCTCTCCATATTAAGTAGACCCCATGTATGTCTGCCGTCCGTAAGGAGTAGTGACAGGAGGCAACTACTGCCATCATAAGACAGAGAGAGGCTATATGTAGAACTGGTGAGGATACCTCCTGAAACGGCGGATGCTACGGTGGGAGGTGCTTGTAACATCTACCGACATCTGGTATACAGTTGCGGAGGTTTAAAATACTTTTGGTTGTGATGTTAAGACTTTTTTCCACTAACAGCTCTTTCTATAGCCGTTTAAGGAATAGAGTCAGAAGCCTAGGCTAATAAGGTTAAAGTAAATTAAATACTGGTATTCACTGCCACCATGGTGGGGCTTAATTTACTAGCTACTGGAGTCTAAAATTAGTTTATCGTAACTCTTGCTAATAATTGGGAAACTCAGGTCAAGTAAAAAGAACTCTTGGTTTTTATTCATTACGCAAAAAATAAACAGTTACATTAGGTTTCAAGTTTTAAACAAGTTCACAGTTTAAATCGTATTTTAAAATAAGAATAAAATATCAAAGAATTACATGAATTTGGTTTTCATTCACACTTGTTGTTTACAGTAAAACAATTTCGAATAGAAATTAGGGTTTGTTCAAGAACTTAAATTATTACAGCGTCCACTTATAATACACTAGTCAAATTCAAATCACTTTCCAAGTTTCAAGTAATGTTAGGGTTCCACCGTAGAAGGACAAGCTTCAGTAACGATTTCAAAACAACTTCAGTGAAGTAAAGTTTAAATTAAAAGTCCATTTAAAATAAACTGAAGGTAGGTTTTTAGGAAGGGATCCTTCAACCTTTAAGTTTATGGGGAGACTAGATTCTAAAAAGCCGAAAACATATGTCCCCATAAATCTCAAAGTTAACAGTCAAATTTAAATTTAAAGTTCCTATTTAATTTAGAATTGAGAGCCTAAAGAAAATACGTTTAAAGTATAAACTAGCCTATTTTGAAAACTACTACCTTTGCCCGTCCTGGCAACATGCGGCAAGAAGACCTATCTCCTCAACCGACGATAGTGACTGTTGGCTTTGTCGTGAGCTATGCTAAGGATCGTCTCGAAGGGCCGAGTATTTATGGGTTTCGGAAGCGCGGACGTCCGCGATGACTACGCATTTTGGCGGTAAGAAGAGAAATTTCAGTCAGAGAGGCAGATTTGTGCTAAAGCCAAGTCGTGTGGACTCGGCTATAAGGACCTTTGGTTCGGTTCTCATTAAGCTGTGGGGTGGGGTTTCTGTGATTGGTTAGAGGGGCTGAGCCCTGAATGGCTGGATTTTGGACTGTTGGAGCCGTTTAGTGCGAGTCCATTCTGGAAGGCTTTGATGGAATTGATGGATACGGATTTCAAGATTGTAGATTGCTTTTGACCATAACTATTTTAGTTTTCAACAGATTAATAGATGGATGGTCTTGAATTAAAGCCCTGATAAACAGAGATGTTATGGATCACTACTATTGAAGGAGGAAGGCCATTTTAATCGTAGAAAGTCACTGGAAGGTTACAGTGGAGGTCAAAATTCGTAACTAAAAAAATAAAAATTAGGAACATCGATTTTTTTTTTGTTCCAAGTCAGGCCGTCTAAGGTGGCTAAATTTTAATAAAAAGTTTGGAGTAAATATACCTGTATAATCATGAATATAGGTTTATATACAACCAGCTAATGCTAGAACGCATTTTAATTTAAAAGAGAAGCTACTTAGAAGCTG
Organism: Lithobius niger; assembly: GCA_023313725.1. Classification (NCBI taxonomy): domain Eukaryota; kingdom Metazoa; phylum Arthropoda; class Chilopoda; order Lithobiomorpha; family Lithobiidae; genus Lithobius; species Lithobius niger. Next base: position 43,774 of record JAHWFP010043962.1, on the reverse strand, counting down.
TCCGGTGAAGTGGAAATTTGGTAAAACCCTGAATTAATTGCGCATTTTAAAACACAGTATTGATGGATTAAAACAACAAAATTGAACAAGCAACTACATATATGTGGGGCAGAATGTCCCCCTAACACAAACTAAGCTGGTTGGCTTTATGCCTCATAAAAAAAAATGTTTATTTACAAGATTGTAGTTGTCCAATTATCGACAGGAAGTGGTGTCCGGTAGCGGCAATTTTTACCGGAGACGTTGTTGATCTTTTAAAAATAATGGCTGCAGCTATTGCAGTTCTGTTTTCACCGAGTCGAAGAGAAAAAAATAAACTTGAGTTTAGTGAAAACTGCAGTCGAATTGGTCCATTGGTTGAAGAGTGAAAGAAGAAACGGTGTCCGTTTTTAGTAAATTAGTCCTATTGGCCGCTGTGGTTTTGAAGTCCTGGGACGATGTAGAGTTAATCTTTGGTGTTTGATCTTTGGTGTTTGGGGCTCCTCACCAATCAATATGGAGCCTAACTCCTTTATACTCCCCAAAATCAATATGAGGTCTCGCTGAACAGCCGCAGGCGACCAAACGTGCCTTAAAATTCTGTAAGGAGCCGTCCACATGTACAGGGGACCTATCAACTAGGTCCCAAACTTTCATGTCTTCAAGGGTTTGCAATTCGGCCTGCATTCTTACTTAAATTTAAGTAAGAAACTTACATATTGAATAGACACTAGCTTACAAAAATTAATAGTTGCTGTCTGCGCCACTCACTGTGGGAAAATCGTACAGCAATTCTTGAATTTAAGTAATAAAATTACAATTCATGGTTTTTGTAAAAGTTTAGACATTAAATTATGCTTCTCGGCACTGAATGCTCAGCCAGTCCGAATTATGCCAAATTGCAACGTCTTTTTTATCTGGGAGGTTGCCAAAACCCCTGGTCTGTTCCTCCAAACCTAGCGATAAGGGGTTAGAACGGAGGTTCCTACGAGCGCGTACAAGAAAACAGGCTCTATTTAATGCTAAACAGTTACCACTGGAAAGGTTTCTCGGTTACCTTGCAACTTGGGTGCACACAAAAAAAAAACACTGAAGGGTTTTTAGATATGACCCATAACTTATATATTAATAAATGAACACAGGAAGGTTTTAAGGAGGCCAGTAACTTTGTAACACATTGGTTTATCTATAACACCAAAAGATAGCCAGGCATATTTATTTTAGAGAACATGCTTCGTGAAACTAAGAGGAAACTGTCGGGACCACAGCCTCCCATATGCATCTCCTAATGAGAGCTTTTTAAATGAGTCGTCAAGTACCATAGGCCTATTTTCCACAAAGGAAAAGGTTGCAGACATACGGAAAATGAAACATTGGCTCTAAAATTTTGGTTAAAAGTTCCGAATGGAGAAAACAATAGGTTCCTTTGAGTGAGGTTGTACCTTAACATACCTCTTAACAAAATTTTAAGAAATGGTTTTAATATAAAAAAAACACAGAGTATTTCCCACCATTTTGAAAAAAAATATCTATACGAATTTCCTAGTGAAATTTACATGTTTAAAAATTTAAACAAAATAACAACTGAGTGTGTCTGCAATTCCATGCAGTCTTTCTGGGTTCACATTTTACGTAGAAAGCAAGTTTACAGTTTGGTGTTTATGGAAGTAGCCACTCACTTTTTGTAGCGGCACAAAAAAAACAGGTATTGTGTATCTCAACAGGTTACAAAAAAAACTGCATCGAGGAAAAAACTACCGTTTACTTAGGTTAGTTTTACATTTACAGAAACTAAATCCATTTAGATTCACAAGTTTACAGGGTCCTTTAATTTAAGGCATAAACACACCAAACTATTTTTTGCTTAGGTTAGATTTTTATTTAAAACCTCAGGTTTTTACCGACGAACAGCTACTGCATCCAAGAGCTCTAATTGACAGCGTTAGAGCTCCAATTTCTACCCTTATCAACACTAGTGTCAACAGACAAAAACTTGAGCGAGATTTATTAAATCTACTTGGATTTGTTTGTAAGGATTTATTACACAAAAAACAGTATTTAAAGTTTTTACGTTAGTCAAACATGGGCAAATTAATACCCTTGAATTCGGGGACGAAATCGTAATCACACGCAAACATTTTTGGCTTGTGGTTAACTTCCGGTTTTACGGACACATTACTATTTACACTACGTTTTGTAGTTACTTTGGAAAACATTTCCCTTTTAATTTGACCTTTAGGTTCAATTAAATTAACACTAGGTTTACACAAAACACTACTGGTTTTGTCACTGAAAGATTGATTTCTCACGTCGATCCATTCACTAAAACTTGGTACTGAAACGTCAGATTTGGCTGACACAGACGGCCTGTTTGTTTACGGGACGCGTTTAACTTACGCCTACTGCTATTTTTTTGCGGGTCCCTCCCGTCACTATTTGATACGTGATGTTGCTTAACGAACATTGGCTTGACCATCTCAGCTCCTTGGTCAGACTCCTCCCCTTGGGGGCTGGTCGTTGAGAAGTTAGGGGTAATTAAATTCTCTACAGGCTTGAGTGGGCGGTTGTGTTCCGGGCACTCATTAACGTGCTAAGTCGGATCGTGTTTCATATTCCGACAAGCGTCAACTTCATTTAAGAGGTTGGAAGTGGCAACATTAGCAGTTTTTACTGCTTTACAAATAGCGCTACGCTGGCGATCGGATTTCACCTTTAGAAGGTGATTAATGGGTCGCGTGCCATCGCTCTTGGCGTCACGCTTGGCTGAATCAGTTAATTGACGCGACTCTCTCGGCTTTCTGGTGGCTTTAAACATTTTAATCGCAACGGGATTTAAACTGTCTACGGAATGGGGCACAGCACCATTCTTAGGTTTAGCTGGCATTTGGATGGGAGAACTAAACATTTTTTGAGTCAGGGTATCTGTCAACGGGCCTATCGCTTCTTTTAGGTTGTCGCAAATTGTTTAAATGATTAATCGTTTTTACGCTTAACAGAATAGGAAATTCGCTGGTAACCTCGGAAACGCAAGCAGTAGTTTTGAGAATTTGACCCTCATTTAATCTAAATATTAAATTGACCTGCTGGAGTTCAAACACCTCATTGCTTAGGTTAGACCTACACCTTACGGTATTCTTTAGTTTAGGCCAATTTTTAGCCAAACTTTTACGTATAACGTTCACGGAACTGGCCGTGTCACGCAGGCAAATCACATCACGATTTCCTAGCCTACAGCCAAGCCTACAACCAAGTTTCGAGCATGGCAACGAACGAGCAGACGACAACGGTGAAAACAACAGGGATGTAAACAGAGTCTAAACTAACTTTAAGGCCTGAGGAAGATAGTAGCAAACTATCGAAAATTCGCTAGACAGTGTGAGTGTCTTCTGTTGTGAAAGTGTGCGTTTTTCTGGTGACTTTTGTTTGTTGTGGTGTTATCATGACTTAATAGTAACAGTTGTTTTGGTACAGTTATTTCGTGGGCTGGTGGTTTTTCTACTTCGTGGGTTGGTGGGAAACCAATTATAAAATTCCATTTGCCCTGTAGTTGAGCTTCCTCAAGCTCACGAAATACCGTGCCTCCATTTACATCATAAGCTTGATCTATTTTTAACGGAATGTTAAACAAATGTCGGTTACGTTCACCAAACATAGTTAGGCGGTGTGGATAATTTCACTCTCTAACGTAAACACCTTGTCTCTTAAATTTGAGTTTAAGTTATTGTTTACCATCCTGGATGCTGACAGTAAGTTTCGGGATGCAGCCGGCATTTCAACAACATTTCTTTAAATTGTTGAATGTTTCAATTGGTTACCGTTTCGGTTGTAACCTGTAACCCGTAAATCTCCTATTAAAACTCCATAAGCACAAATATCATTGGATGCGAGCAGTATCCTTACTCGCGGACATTTGTTTCTGTCTATAGTTTTATAACATCGTTTAATTAAATTTATGGTCGAACCTGAGGCATGTGCAAAAGTGTTACATTCTGGGTGAACATTCACATTTCTAAAGCTAGAATTAAAAATGTTCTGTACAACCTGCTTTGGTCTTGTTTGGACGGGATTTTCCTGCTCTGCTGGTTGGTATTTTATCGGGCCTACCTGCAGCCCATACGCCTGGTGATCTTAGCAAAAGAAAGCAACGGTTTCAGGGTTTATTGTTGCAGATTCTAATTGTTGTCCTTGCACTTGTTGCGGGCCTGTGCGGTCCAGACTTGGTGGTTATATTGGGGCATTGGTTTTGTTTTTGAGGTCCGTTAAAAGTTCTTGGGCGCTGAAAATTGCTGTTGGGTACGTTTATTCCGTGTGCGGGCTTGTTGCACGTGCCACACGCGCTGGTTGAATGTCCCCATCCGTAGCATTTCCAACATCTGCGTCCCTGGGGGTGCTGCGAAGGGTCTATCGCATCACAATCCCGAAATTGGTAAAGTAAACTTTAACAGTGTGAGCACGGAGCGGGTCTTCTTCGTTGCGTTGATCGTTGTTGTTGTTGGAATCTGGGCCTTGGTTGGTTATTACGTGGTGATGTAGGATATACAGGTTGACGTGGTTGCCAAGTTGATTTATTTGCTCTTCAGGTTGGTACGTTTGATTGTAAAAATACCTCGTCATCTGAAACGGTTTCGAATCTAAATGTTGTGCGCTTGCTTGACTTAGGTTACGTGCCATGAGTTGTGCGTTGTTACCGGTATGGCGGTATTCATTTAGTAGTTGCGGATTTTGTTGCAAGTATGCCTGCGCCTGTGCAATAATTGCTGGTGGTGTAGAAAAAGCGGTAGGTTCTACGCTGGGATACGTGAGGCTGTCAATCAGTTCAGTTTGTAGTACCCGAAAAGTTAAAGCTTGTCCTGATCGTAGTAACGTTTCCCTGGCTACATTTAATTTTGGGTGTTGAATACCTCGTAGGGACCACACACAGGCTTCGTTTTCTGTTAAGGGGTAATCAGTTACTGTTATTTCACTCTTTAATGCCCTGGCCCTATGAATGTAGCTTGCGACAACTTCTGTGTTATTCATTTTGATTGACATGAGCTCACCTAATTTCTTTAGTTGCTCTAAGGCATCTGTTCGTGCGTAGTCTTGATGTAGTTGATCCCATATTTGTTTGGCATACTGCTCTGTCTGGAAGTGTACCAGTATATTGGGCGCAATTGTCCGCATAAGCATTAACTTGCATTCTGCATTTTTTTGTTGCCAATCACGTATTTCTTCTGGCGTTGCAACTTCCGGATCGGGTGGCAAGTTTCTCAAAACGTCTGGGTTTCATACCTTGAAAGTCTCTATGCCATTCAAAATTGGTGTGCCGTTATAATGAGGTTGTAACTGCACTGGAGCACGGTTGGCTCTGAGAGGGTGTTGAGCTGAGTTTTGTGGAGTCCAGAGTTGTGCCATCGTTAACCTTTAAAGTCGTTGTTCTTATTAAGTGGAAAATGGCAAAGGTAGACGTCTCTAACCTAACTACCCAATCGAAGTATGAGTCAGTATTACGAGGTTGATAAGCATCAATACAATTCTCAGGTAGTATTATTATTGTTCCCAGACTTCTTCTGTCTTTCCATACTTTCCATATGCTACCAGTTGTTAGATATCAGTTGTTAAGAGTGTAAGCTGTAACAACTTGGTTATCAGGCAAGCGATGTCCGTACTGATAGAGTGGCAACGGCACATACCGGCTGACTGGTACAGGGCTCAAGCAACAGGATGGACGGCTAGACCTATCAAAAAGAGGCTTAGCGTGGTTGATCCATACCGACCTCTTATCCAAGATTCTTCGGGCCAGACATCTTAATTTGGGAAAGAAAGAAGTACCTATGGCTGTCAATATGAATAAAGGTAAAGTTGGTTTGATATTAGAGGCGCATGGATCTTATTTTCCTCGAGATGACGTCTCTCTGCCAGATGAACTTGTCTCCAAGACGGAAAGAACAAACTGTGGTTTGCTCCTCAAGAAAGGAGTGAACTTCTTTATTAGTCAACAGTCAACACTTCTTTAGAGGCAACTTGAATCTTGGGTTTTAGGTTGTTGCTCCTGTTGCCATTCACTCTTTGCCTCATGTAGCGGTTATTGCTGGTTCACTATTAGAATGAAAGAAGTTCATTCAGCTTTAGTCATGCTGGAAGAGGAAACTCGTTTAAATTCCTGGAAGGGAGTTTCTAGGGATTCTGGCCCTATATCTTATATCGCAGTATTTACTACTGGCTTACTTGCATCACGTATGGTAGTGGTAGGCAGAAAGCTAAGTCATAGATGGTTTTTCAGGTTTAGGCTTATGAAGATGGTTGAGTGGAATCCATCTTGTTTTTCCACAGCATTGTAACAGTTACAGCGACTGTGCTTTGCAACTCTGCATCCTTTCCCTCAGAGTTTTGGAGCAAGAAAAACAAAAGAAAAAGGAGGAGCAAAAAGGGAAATGACAACTATGGAGCAACAATCCAACATGGAGTGAATTGCAGAGAGCAAGGGGCAACATATTAACGGTTACAATGGCTTAACAGCAATGTACCTGCTGGGTGAAATTTTAAGCGTTACAATCGGTCAGTAACAAAAGACAAATGGTTTACAATTAATGCAGTTGGTGATATTGTTAGACAGTCTTCTGGTTATTAGCCTCGGCCAAGGATTTGATGATGTTTTCTAACCTAAGAAGAATACTACGTTTTTACTTAAAGGTACGAAAGTTATAACCAATGGTTGCTTATTTAATTCACATGTACATGAAGTGTGTAGCTCAATAATAATGTACCCGAGCAAGAAACCAAGAGGATAGGGAGCACATTGTGGCAGGGCAGCCAATCCTTGGCAAACACTACGGCGAAATGTTTGCCAAATTCGCGAACGATTCCCTAACGAAGAATTAAATCCCGACAGTTCTGTTAAAAGCTCTTGCTAAGAACGACGAATTCAGTGCTTTTCCAAATGAAGCACTGAATTCTTCCAATATTCCAACTGATTCTCCTATTCAAATTAGTAGAAAATCATGCAGACAGGCAGTAGTTTTTATGAAGTCCAATCAGGAGTCGAGTTCTCAAAGATCTCCTAGTATGGTGGTTACGCCACACAGACCCCTCATAACACATAATACTAATACGTCACCGACGCCAGGGCAGACAGTCGAAAACGATCGTAAGCATTCCGAGCAAAAATCAGCGAAAAAATTTTAAAGTCCAAAAGAAAAACTACAAAATACCAGTGTAACCTGGTTGATTTTGGTTTCTATTGCCTGTTGAAAATCATTACCTTTTTTATTTGGATACTCCTTCTCGAATGCTGTTCAATTATATATAGAATTAAAATTGAGGCTGCCCGTCCGGATCGCTACCCACTGCGCAGCTCTACTGCGCAGCCTCGTTCATATAAAAACTGGAGCGGAGCCGAGAAGGCCACCTTTTCGATCCTCTATAGTGCCCAAATGGCGACAAGAGGGGAGGAGGGTGGGATAGAAAAAGGTAATGTATATTTTTAACAGGCAATAGAAACCAAAATCAACCAGGTTACACTGGTATTTTGGAGTTTCTAGTTCCTTGAAAATATCCATACCTTGTTTATTTGCAATCCACTGACTTTGTCACGGCGGTGGGTGCCATTGACATAAGCCCCCTTGGGTAGCGATCGGTTCCCCACACTGAAATTCAAAGAGTGTAACGGGGTCATAGAATACGTCGAGCCGCAACAAATGGGCCGATTCGGTATAGTCCCTCAGCTTGGTGGGACATGTCACGAAGGTAATGGGACGTGAAAACCGATGCATGACGCCAAGAGGTGGCTTCCATAATGTCGGAGACTGGTATGTTGCTATGAAAGGCCCGAGATGTAGAAATAGCACGGAGTTCGTGGGCCGTTACAGGGATACCTTCGTCAGCACAAGTGATATCAAGTGCGTCAGAAGCCTGGACGATAACTGTTTTTAGCTAAGTCGCAATCATTCGGGACGATGTGACACCAGTCTTGTGACTAAATGGGAGGAACAGCTGGGAGCGTCCTTGTCGGATAGGTTTTGAAGCTTTAAGGTAGAATCTAAAAGCTCGTACCGGACATAAGGAACGTTCATCGTCCTCTCCTAAGATTTTGGAGAGGGAAGCGATTATAAAAAGATGCGTGCGTTCATCCGGTTTCTGGGTCTTGGCTCGCAATGATGCCTGCGGGGTGAGTGTGACACCGGCGTAATCCAGGAGAAAGAAGCAGTCCAATTCCGTGGCTGAAAACACTTGTAGTTCGCTACACCGTAGACAGGCAGCAAGGGCGGTGAGGAACACAGATTTCCTTGTTAGGTAACTGAGACGAGAGGAACCGAGGGGTTCGTAAGGAGCGGACAGGAGTGCCGTTAGGACGATGGATAGGTCCCAGTCGGGGAACTGTCACTTGATGTGTGGTCTATCAAGACGGAATGAATGGATAAGCGGTGAGATGTGATTATTGGTAAGCAGGTTTCCGTTCCCTACCGCTCTGACATTCCTCCGCCCCCAAAGGTCGTGGGGGGAACGATTACGTTTTTTCATGCCAGCTTGGCAAACAGTTACCTGAGATTCCACGATCCTCTCGATCATTTCTCATGGCTTCAAACCGAAGTTCCTGGTTCCTCCGCCTCTACGAAATCCGCCGTGGGATTGGGACAGGTCCGGCCCGTTGGCCTTACATCAGGAGATAAGTGCTCTCCTTCACAAAAATGCAGTTCGCATTCTTCAACCGCCGTTCTCACCAGGGTTCTAAAGCAGCATTTTCCTTTGCCAAAAGAAGTCGGGGGGCACTCGACTAATTTTCAACCTGAAACCACTAAACAAATTCAGTCAATCCCCACTTCCAGATGGAGACAGTTACCTCCATCCAAGACTCGTTACGTCGCGGGGATTGAACAGTCTCGCTCGACTTGGCAGACGCATACCTACACATTCCGCTTCATGCCTCTGTCCACCAGAACAGTATACCAAAATGATGGAACCGCGTAAGCCGCTGTTTAAGAGAGATGTCAAGAAGCGGAGGAGGTCTTCCACAGGGGGACGGACTGGATCGACTTGTTCTGTAGTTGAATGCAGAGTTGGAAGATGTCCGATGTTATCTGATGAAGGGATAGGGAACGTGTCCCCCCCCCTCTCCTTTCTTGAGGTATGCAACAGCGGTTGTGTTGTCGACGTGTACTTGGACAACTCTACCGGAGGCATGATCTTGAAAATGCCGGAGACTTAGTAGGTCCGCACGAAGTTCCAGGTGATTGATGTGCTCCTGGGGTGGAGACGACCATGGGCCTGATGCAGTGAGGTTGCCAATGAGTGCACCCCAACCTGTGAGTGAGGCATCCGTGAACAGATGTACGTGGGGAACTGTTCGTGAAGGGGACTGAGGCAGTGAGGTTCAACACGCCCGTCCACCATTGTAGAGTTTGTAACGGGAAGGACGAGTGAAGTTGTTGCGGCGGCCGTGTGAGAGCCAGACGGGGATCGCCCCATTGGTCCGCTCGGTCGTGGTGTAAAGAGTGGGCCATCCAGCTACCGTAGGGGACGAGGTCTGCGAAGGAATCGATCGTTCCGATAACGGAGGCAAGTTCGCTGAATGTGTGGTGTGGCAGATGGAGGAATGCCCGTACAGAGGTTACGTGTTTGGCGATGCGTTCCGGGGAAGGCATAACTGTAGCCTGAGTCATGTTGAAGAAGACGCCGATGAACACAAAGCACTGAGCTGCGTGCAGACGGGACTTGGGTAGGTTGATACCTAGGCCTAGGAGATGAAAGAGAGACATGACGAATCTTAGATTTCTGGTAATTACCGGTTCGGGATGAGGCAGGAGGTAGTCGTCTAGAAAGCCATGAATGCGTATTCCTCGTTGGTGTAGATGACCAAAGACGGGGCGCAAAACCATGGTGAAAATGCGAGGAGCCGCATTGAGTCTGAACGGTAGGCTGCAGAATTCGTAAATTCTTCCGTCGTGAATAAAACGAAATAGGTAGCGGACAGAGGCATGAAGCGGAATGTGTAGGTATGCGTCTGCCAAGTCGAGCGAGACTGTTCAATCCCCGCGACGTAACGAGTCTCGGATGGAGGTAACTGTCTCCATCTGGAAGTAGGGATTGACTGAATTTGCTTAGTGGTTTCAGGTTGAAAATTAGTCGAGTGCCGCCTGACTTCTTTTGGCAAAGGAAAAATGCTGCTTTAGAACCCTGGTGTGAACGGCGGTTGAAGAATGCGAACTGCATTTTTGTGAAGGAGAGCACTTATATCCTGATGTAAGGCCAACGGGCAGGACCTGTCCCAATCCCACGGCGGATGAACCAGGAACTTCGGTTTGAAGCCATGAGAAATGATCGAGAGGATCGTGGAATCTCAGGTAACTGTTTGCCAAGCTGGCATGAAAAAACGTAATCGTCCCCCCACGACCTGTGGGGGCGGAGGAATGACAGTAAGAGTCTCGATTCCGGGAACGTGATCGAGATGGAGCACGTTGTAGCCTGTCTGGGGTAGAGGCATGTCCCAATGATCGACCATGTCCGCGTCCTTGGGATCGGACGGGAAAGGGCGACGAGGAACGTGGAGGATTGGGTGGAACTGATTCAGGTGTCTTGTGTGCAGGCCAACTTTCAGTGGGTGCATTGGAACGTATAGTGGGCGTAGAACGCTGCCGTTTAATTTGACAGTTCTTGTTGGGTCGAGGTTTTCGGGACACGTCGAGATGAGGAGCGACTTTACGAATCAAACCTCGGAATAGTGATTCCATTTCGTGGATCGGCTGGTTACGAAGCAAATGATGGGTGGAATCGTGAAGGTTCGTGGCTGTATTGAGTGCTATTTCTCGCAAGAGGAGAGCTGAATTAAATAAGGCTCTGGTGAACCAATTCATTGCGTGATATGAAGCGAAGCAGCTTTTGCGGAAGACCTGATGAATAAGGAACGCTAGTTGTTGCGTATCCTGAGGAGAATCGGCGTGAAGGCGTTCGTATAATGCATTAGCTGCAGTGCTTAGGATGTCAGCTTGGGACGCCGCGCGCAGACCCAGGCGTAGAATGCGATCGTTGTCTCGTAGCACATATACTGGAACCGCAGCTCGGCGTGGGAGGAACAAGGCGGAACCGAAGTCGAGTTTTGTGTCAGCGGTGAGAAATTCCGACTGTGGATATATGTCGAAATTACGTGGATTTGCCGTTCCTTCTCCAATAGGACGAAAGAAGTAATTTTCCCGTCCAGGACGTGGTGGTGGTGGTTCCTTATCGAGTTCAAGAGGGGAACCGTTTCCTAGTAAAACGCCACCGTTGCGTAGGAGTGTTGCCTGCAAAGTGGTCGATTGGCCCAGTAACGGTTGTTGATATGGAAGTTGGTCTCGTAGACCAAATCCAAATCCCGTCGCCAAGCCACGATTTTTATTGGCTGGTTCGGCGGACTGAGATGGCTTGTAGAGAAAACAGTCGGGAACTATTTTTTCAACTGTCTTTAGTAGATCAGGTCATTCGAGCCAGTTTCCCAATGCAAATCCCGTGGACAAAAACCAACTGGTCCCAAGTGTCAGTGCTGACACGAAAAATAATGACTCGCAATCTACACACGAATGCGGGAACTTCCAAAGCCGTCTTAGATGCACGATCGAAACGCAAAATTAGCCCCGAAATTTCGTTAGCAAAAAATCGGCTAATGAGAACAAAAGTAAAACCACTAAGATACGACGATTGATTGCAATATTGTGTGATAATTTACTAATATCTGTATTTTTCTATTCCTGCAGTACCATAGTTAATTAGCTGAACTAGTATTCAATCGCCCATAATGTAACAATTTAACCAAGGGTGGATGGTGCAGGTTTAGATGTAAAGTGTCTGTTACAGTCCATGTTTCATGTGCGCTCACTCTAATAATTTAGAATCAAGATTTTGATTACGTTGAATTAAAACTTTTGACTAAATTAAAATTAGTGTTGACCGCGTT
>JAHWFP010043962.1:20236-31880 GCA_023313725.1 Lithobius niger | reverse complement strand
TGTTTTCTTTGTATTCTTCTATTTTTTCCGTAAGGGAAAAGCTTTCTTGCTTGGAGCCAACTTGAGAATCAAGATACATCTTACATTATAAACCAAAGTCTCATAGCAGAAATGAAGCAACCGCAATGACTACCCCCAGAAGGGGAACAATGACAACGTGTGAACGTGTCAATTCTTTGGCTTGAAGTTGAAACTGGGACGTTGTTGCCCTGAAAAGAAGTTGAAATTGGTACATTGTTGCCTCGACTAACAATTTGCTCTGTGCGGTCATCGCAAAGGCATGTCTTAAATGATGTCAGGTAGGAAGGACAGTTATTTTTCGCACGCTACTGGGCGTGGGGAGGGACCTGAACAGGGAATGCCCGTTGGTGAGGCAGTTCTTATGTTAGAGCCACTATTTGATTACGACATTGCTTTGCGGAGGGAGACGATTGACGGAAAGGCAGCACCGAGCAAATACTGGGAAACAACCACGGGTCAAACAAATCCCCGGGTGAAGCCGGGTACGAAGCTCTATGATAAGTCAATGGGGCATGATGAATTATTGATGGCAATCAACTCCGTTAGATGTTGTTGAACGTCCGATCCAAGTTTCAGTGGCAACGATTTGGTCACAAGAACGCCAAAATTACAACTATAAATTACATAATGAGTTTTGTGGATTGAAATAAAGAATTTAATGCATTGTACAATTGCTAATAAAATTTTTAAGCACGTTTATGAAATGAACATCAAAGAATAAATGCTAATGATTTATTAATTGTTGAAAGAAACGATTGAAAGCCATAATGATTGATAACTGCTTGTTAGCTAAATGTTTAGATGAAGATTGCAAAGTATCTATGAATTGTTACTGCTTGTTTGCAAAATTCATAGATACTTTGCAAGCTTGATCTAAACATTTAGCTAACAAGCAGTTATCAATCATTATGGCTTTCAATAGTTTCTTTCAACAATTAATAAATCATAAGCATTTACTCTTTGCTGTTCGTTTCATAAACGTGCTTAAAAACTGTATTGGCCCAATTAATTCTTTATTTCAATCCACAAAACTCATTATGTAATTTATAGTTGTAATTTTGGGTTGTAAATTAGTTGTAAATTTTTGTAAGCCAAGTAATTATTGGCCTAAAAATTTTTTTTAATTCTTTACCGTAAATATTGTGTTGTCTCTAGGCTGTGTGTAGCTTTGGGCACTGTGACACATTTAACGCAAAAAAATTTAATCTTTTTAATACTTTTGCTTATAATGCATTTTCGTAACAATAGCAATTCATACTATTATTGTGTTGGCTGAACTGATGCTTAACTCCTTGATTGGTATTGTTGACAATAAGACTTGATGCCGTTCCTGTTAGAACGAATTATTGGCGCCGATTGTTTTTATATTCTTCATTATTCCAGCATTGTAGAACTCTTAAGAACAGTATGATAAAATGTAAAGGCCAGTTCCCCTGTTGATATCACCCCACCTTTAATTTTGTGGAGGATTGGTATGTTCTGGTACTGGGTGCACCTTCAGTGCAACCAGTAGTTAGCCAATAAATTATGCATTAACAGAGTGCTCTACCCTGGTTGTCATACCTGATTCGTTGATTATACAGTTTGCCTTGTTGCTATCTTACCAATGAGTGTGTACTATGCAAATAGCCACATGTAATATAAGTCTCGACTTAGCCCAGAATAAACACCAGACTTGTACCGTCGACACCTCTTTCATTCCTCTAGTGAATAGTGCTATAGTGCTATAAAACTATAGTGCTTAGTTAGCCCAGTATATGTAAACCAAGTCCATCTAACTCCACCCAACCCTCTCCACACAATTGAGCTTACCAACCACGGGACACGTCCGCCTAACCTCCACCTCTCCCCTCCATAAACTAAAATGGAATGACCTTCATTCATATTGATATACTGATTAAAGTATTTCTTGAAACAATTTTCACAAACACAAAATAAATAACACACTGACGTTTTAATTAAACATGAATTAGCCTGACACCCCAAGCATGGTATAAATTAGTTGTTGGTGAGAAAGTCACGGTTACTGAGTATTATACCACGGCTGTGATGATTGGCCCTCGAGTGGCATACCCATCTCGTGCTGTCCACTTGATGGACTTAGCCCTCTCGGGTCAATCATCGCAGCCGTGGTATAATACTCAATAACCGTGACTTTCTCACCTATAACTGTAACTAACTTTCACTCTCTGGTCTGAGTGGCATTAAGTTACTAATGAATTTTTTTTCTTAAACTCTATGTTGAGTTCGAGTTGATTAGTTTTTGGAGAGACAATTTCCTGTATCTCTAGTATATCTATATTTATCGTGATGACTTGCTCCACTTCGGCTAGATCTAGATGGTACGTGTCATAGGAATTTCACCCTCTGCCCAACAATTTATTGGAGTTTTTTTTAATTCTTTACCGTAAATATTGTGTTGTCTCTAGGCTGTGTGTAGCTTTGGGCACTGTGACACATTTAACGCAAAAAAATTTAATCTTTTTAATACTTTTGCTTATAATGCATTTTCGTAACAATAGCAATTCGTACTATTATTGTGTTGGCTGAACTGATGCTTAACTCCTTGATTGGTATTGTTGACAATAAGACTTGATGCCGTTCCTGTTAGAACGAATTATTGGCGCCGATTGTTTTTATATTCTTCATTATTCCAGCATTGTAGAACTCTTTCCGCTCGCTCCAGCGCTCCCTCTCCTCTCCTTTCCTTTTTCTGGATTTGTTTTTCCTTTTTCTTTTTCGATGCCGTGAGGCCCAATGGTTGTGGCAATGACCGAACGAATCTTAGTTAAACGTAGCCACCATTTCCAGTTCGCCTACGATTCCAGTTCGCCTGGATGCCTTTGGCTCTGTTTCTAGACAATGAATCCTGTCTTCACCATAATATAACAGCATCCTGTACGCAATTATGTTTTGGTAGCGTTGCAGCACTCAAGCAAGATAGGATCCACATTGCCTAAAGCGAGATGTCAGATGTTGTATACTACTTAGCGACGTAGTGTACTGCTCAAAAATGAAAACGTGAGAGAGAACTGGTGCGCGAGTCAGAAGTTCTTCCGAGAAGAAGAATACATACGTAGGGTCGGATTCTTTTTTCTGTTTAACAGTCTGCGAGGGCGATCCAGTTAAACGGCCTCCGATAGGGAATAGCAACAACTGACGTCCAGCTCCAGTTCCACGGTTCCTTTACAGCTCTAGAGGACTGTGAGATCGGAAGTCCACGCTCGGGCCTATCCCATTAATTCAATAATCATTCTAGGCTGTTTGCTTTGACAATGGTACTTATTTATATCTCTTTATATTAATAGCGTAATAAAAAAAATATATAAAGACAAAATGGTAAACGAATAATGGTAACAGCTGGGGAGGACAGGAGTTGAATCAAAACAGGGTGAATAGGATTGTGAAAACTTTTTGATTCAGGTAAATTCACTGGGAGCAAATCAATGACTGGGCTGGTTTCAGTACAATTTGGAGTTCCCTTATTACTTCTGTTGGTAATAAAGTTGGTATTTTGTGTTGCTGTGTGTGAGCACTGGATGATCTGGGTAGCGATTTGCTTGGCAGATCTAAGTGTAGCGTTTGGCTCTATTGATGTGGAATGCAGAAAAGTGTAGGCTAACGAAAAATTAAATGAATAGTCAGGTTGATTTGCCCCAGCCAAGTACAAATTTTGGTTTATGATTTGTGTTCAAAGGTAGGACCAAGTCCTGGATTTACAATAAATACAGTGTGGTTGGGTGAAACTCTACTAGGTTTGTTGCTAAGTTGAAAACTTTAGTGGCTAAAGCAGCAGCTGACGTAGTTGACGTCTTTGTGGATTCTCGTGAGGGGGCACCTGCCTCGAGACGTGTTTGTAGGCTACGATCCAAGTGACAACACGTTGAGAGCTAGAAAGGTCATGTGCTATAGGTTCCCATAAAGGAAAATACAATTAGGAAAGAAATGCTAAAATACGACTTCAGAGTGGCTGTGTGTGCATTTCTTTGGGGCGATTTCATTGGTTGGCTGTGAAGGTTTTTGTACGTAGCACATGATTTAACATTTTATTTGCATTTAATTAAGTATATCGGATTTGCGTTACAGGGACGTTGCTTTGGTGGCTGTGTGCGAATTGAGTTTTAGCTTGTGTGCTTTTCAGTTTGATAAGCTGCGTGTGAATTTTAGTTTTGGTTTCAACTGGTAGGCTATGACTTTGGGTTGGAGGGAAAAAACTGACAGACTGTATGTGATCTTGAAAAAAACAGTGGATTGATGCGGGAAAAAATAATAAAAAAAAAAGGGGGAGGGGCGAAACTTGAGGTAGCACAATGGCATGTTGGAATTGTTGCAGCAGTATTTCAATTATTGTTTTCTCAGGGCTGAATGTTGGACAGGGAAAGTAGCTGGCACGTTAAATTAATTGGCTGTGCAGTTAAACTAGCGGGTAACTGCACAGAAGGGGGAAAACTTTAGCCTTCTGGCTAGTGCAGAAGACAAGGGGAGGAAACTACAGGACCACACAGAGGTGGGAAAGGTGGTTGAATTAAGCTAATGTTACGAATTTAACCTGAGACAGTTATCATGAGCTTTGAATTGTTTGGGTTGATTGAACGAGGAGAGTCAATTTGAAAGGAGGATATTGTCATATGCATTGAGTTGTTTGTGTAAATTTTAAAGTGGATAGCAAATTTCCATTGCAAGTGATCTTGAAATCTTGCCGTAGGCATAAAATTGCCCAGAAGGCAATTTGTAGGGAGGGAAGTTTATAATGGTACTCTAAGAGCTACCTAGTTAGCAATGCACATGCACGTGCCGCTTGTACAATGCAGGTAGTGATTGGAAAGAGTGCGTATATAGAAGAACCATCTACGTGTTTTTGTTATGAAGAAAAGAAATAAACCTGAGTTTGCCACATGAATGTCTCAACTGAGTTGTCCTGGGAAATTGTTAGATAAGAACCAAGAATCTGATAATGAATCAAATTTTCTAGAACTTGTTTTAACCAAAACATATAACACAGTTGAATGCTGATTTAAAAAATCTATTTTGTGGATGTGACTGCTTCATTATGTGTTTGATCGTTTTGATTTCAGCTGATTTATTGCTCAATTGGTTCGGAAGAAAATTTGGTGACTGGTGCTGAAAAACAAATGGACAAAACCAAAAAAATGTCATCAACCACTAGATGATAAAAACATTACAAAAGTAAGCTACACCACCAGCAAAAAATAAAAATAGGTAGTCTCACAGAAACGCATTATTTAAATACAGCAAAATGACTGTTTACTTTGAGAGTAACAGAATTCACTACTTAAAAATTCAACATTTCTAATGCAGAATCTCAAAATCGCGAGTAGTGGAGGCTATGCACACGCCGCAATTAGAATATGTTATTAGTGCGATGTGATACGAGGGAAATAACTTTTCTTGTACCTGAAGAGGACAGTAAGAATGAAATTATACCATCATTTCTTCGTTACCTGTCGAAAAAGGTGTCGAAATAGACTGGTATTTTGCGATTTTGAGATTGTGCGTTAGAAATGGCAAATTTTTTAGGTAGTAAACTCACTATGCAGGGTGTCTGCAAGTTACTGCCCTAATTTTAAAACCTTGTAACTTATTTCATTAACAAAATAATCAAAGTTGCTTTTTTTCATCAAAGAGAAACTAAGTTTTATTTCACTTAAACCAAATCTCCACATGAGCACCCTTAATCGCGAGTAGAACGTCAAGCAGTCTGCACATCTTTAATGGCTACGTCACTCACTGCAGGTCTGCTGGCTCTTTTCTTTAGTACAACACGTCCTGTCTTGAGAAATGAGTCAAACCAGCATGTCTCTGTATTCGTAGCAGGTGGGATCTGTCGTAAAAAATCTGCAATAATTCCCTGGAACCTGCACAAACAGTTTCTGTTTGGCATACCATACAACACATTCATCTTTCTCCTTGCAGGGTTGCCACTGCTGTGTGCAAACTGCTTATGCTTTGTTTACATTGTTTCCGCTTACAGCACTTCCGCTGAGAAAAACATTTTGATTTGGTCTGAAGATTAAAAAAAATAAACCAGATTATCTTGTCTAGAAAAAAGTTATAACGTCTAAAAATTACTGTAATTTGTGGACACATTTTAATTTATACCATCACGTTTAGTTTGGCATTATTAATTTCATAGGTGCTTAAATTTACCTCTACTTCACTTGTTCCAGGAAATGCAACCCTAAGTCTGTTCAACTTTGCTGACCGAATACCGACGTACCAATCCACTACATCCTGAAAAATAATGAAAACATACAGTTTTCAGAGCAGTTTTTCTTGTACAGGAAGGTAAAAAATCAAATTACAGCGACGAAAGTAGGCCTATTCGAAGCCTATTTTAATTATCTTTCATTTGGCGCTACTCTTGTCTTTGTAGGTGCCTTAACTCCAGAGGAATACAGGTACAAACACACACGGATTTTTTAATGATATAGAGGAATTTTAATGATATAGTGGAATAAACACAGAATTTTAAAAATAGAATTAGTTTTTACTTATCCTAAAATACCTTTAAATTCTAGTTTAAATTTGTTTATTTTAATTCAGGTCCAAACAATGGTCGTCCCTTCGAAACCGCATCTAAAATGTCCAACGAATGATATATCGACCCCTCAATTTTAAAGTCCCGTTGCAAAGAAATACTTCCAATTGAGCACAACGGAGGTGTAATACTGACTGAATTAGGTGTTTTGGGACGTGTATTTTCGGTTTACTTATTTCAATAACATCTTTTAATTACCTTAAATGATGTTTTTGTTGGTAGTGCTGTCAGAACTGATAGAAATTGCTTGTTTTGAAAATGGCTATTGGTTAAATTCAAGAGATTATAACTCCTCTATAACGCAGCATACGCCATAATGGCCACGTCAGCAAGATGGAAATTCCCGTTTCCTTGCCTACAGTGAATGAAGTCATCAACTTCTACGGCACTGTGTTTATTCCTCGAATAAACCGCTCCGTTTCAACATCCGTTTGGAAACTCTTTCAGTATTGCAAGCTCCGTTGGTTCGTTCATGGCACGTGACCTTTGAACGTGTTGGGGACCCAGTCTCAAGTGACGTCACGCGACGCGAGTCAAGATCACAGCCATTGGAGCTAGCATATTTCGACAGCCAACTAGGAGACACGATAACAGCTGAATATGGACCATTTCAACCATCGTGAATAAGTAGAAAATAAAAGAATTTTGAAACTATTGTCCAGTATTAAAAACATAAAAAACATCAAAATGCCAAAGCCACCTGGTTGATTTTGGTTTCTATTGCCTAAATGAAAATATGCATTACCTGAGCTTTTAGCATTCTCCTTCTGCTTTGCTGTTTGATCCACTGCGTAACTGTTCTGCACAGCCTCCGTCTATATAAAGCGCTGTCGACGGCCGACATGTCATCTTTTATTCCCCTATAGTGCCAGGTGGCAACAAGAGGGGAGGAGGTTGGGAAGAAGGTAATGTATATTTTCATTTAGGCAATCGAAACCAAAATCAACCAGGTGGCCCTAGTATCTTGATGTTTCTATATGCCGATAAAAATATCCACAGACCTCATCAAACGCGGTGGGCACCCCCTTGACAGGTGCGCTAGGGTTGTGAGCTGGCTCCCCAAAAGTTAAAACTTTGCAAACGATCGAAGAGATGAGTAATTCTTCAAGGTGAGGATGAAGCGATCGTATTACTTAAGGGGTTCAGAGGATCCGTCTGGCAGCCACGAAGGGACCGAGAGTGTAACGTCCCTCGGTTTAAGACATATCGCGAAGATAATGGGACGTAAACAAAGTAGGGCTCCACCAAGATGCATCTTCCAGAATGTTGGTGATTGGAACGTTACTGTGGAAATTGCAAGACGCTGAAATGGCTCAAAGTTTATAGGCAGTAACGCGGATGCCGTGGTCAGTCGACGCAGTCGATATCAAGAGCGTTGTAGGCATGAAGTATGACCATCTTAATCCATGTGGAGACCATCCTGGCAGTCGTTTCGCCGGAGCCGGCCGCAAACGGTATGAAGAGCTGTAAGCGACTACACCGGATAGGGTTAGACTTTTTAAGATAGAATCGAAGGACCCGTACCAGACACAGCGCCCGTTCTGGTTCGTCCCGCAGAACGTTGGCGAGAGCAGGAATAATAACAGTCCACCAAGGCGACCAATAAGACCATCTTGAGAGTTAGGTTACTAAGATAACAGTAGACAGCGGTTCGTAAGGGGAAGAGATGTCAAGACGATGGAAAGGTCCCACTCTGGAAACAAGCATTGTCTAACCAGTCATTCAATATCAAAGTACTTGACAAGGGCCCAAATCCAAAAGTTGTTTAAAAGATGTAGACTTCCCATGGCTGACCGGTAAACAAAGATTGTTGACCTTCGAAGGCCTTCCGTAAAGAGGTTGTTAAGGAAAGTTAGAAATTCCGGAAGAAAGAGATTGATTGGACTAACTTTGCGTGGGAGACACCAACGAAACTACCGGCGCTAATGGCTGTCGTATATTCTGTTGGTGGATGCTCGAATGGCTTTGGAGGCGATGTGAGAGTATTGTTCTGTAGAACTGCCTGACGTTTCGAGCAATCGGACGATAGCAGCCAGCCGTGTAGTCACAGCGACCGATTGAGGTGCCTGTGGCCTCGTACCAAGGTGGAAACGTAAGAAGGGGCACCTTGGAGAACGACAGGTGGAATCCATCTGATGATTGTTAAGATGGTTGGGTCAGAAGTTAAGGCCTGCCTGACTAGGACGAGCTCGTAGACTAGGTCCAGGGGAAGCAAATCGACCTCGTCGGGTAGGGGTGGTGCTGCGACCAAGGGACAGGCCCCGTCTGTGACCAGGGTTTTTACTGAGAAAGGGCGCCTGCTCATGACGTGGATGAAACTGGGCCCGGCGGTCGTGGTTTGTAATCGGTGGCAGTAGCCAGTCGTCTTTGGTGTCATTATGAAGAGGGCGCCCAGAGGCACGTTGGTGGGAATGTTTGGGTATAATGGTTTGGGCTTGTGGACGACATCTAAACGTGGAGCGAGTTTGGGAATCAGACCCCAGAATAGCGTGTCCGATTCATGGATCGACTGATTACGTACACATGACGAGTAGAGTCGTTAAGATTCGGTGCCGTGTTGAGGGCCACTACTTGAAGAAGCAGTGCTGAATTGAAAAACGCCCTGGTGAGTCAGTTCATGGAGTGGTAGGTTGCGAAGCAAGCTTACCGCAATACTTGACTAATGAAAAAGGCCAAATTCCTAATCCCACTGGTGGTGGTTCAGCAGCGAGTTTTTCACATAAGGCGTTTGCCACTGTGTTTAGGACATCCGCCTGAGAGGCCGATCAAAGTCCTAGGCGCAATAGTCGGTCATTGTCATGGAGGACCGAAGCTGGGACCGCCACTTTGCGAGGAAGAAAAAGAGAAATTCCATCTTTAAGTTAGCTGTAAGGAATTCTGACTCTGGGTAAGTCAAAATTCTTGGGATTAGCAGTCCCATCATCCATTGGGCGGAAGAAAGTGGTTTACCGACCTGGTCGTGGTGGTGGAGGATCTTTGGCGAGTTCAAAGGGATCGCAGTTGCCTAGCTTGAGACCACCATTACAGAGTAAAGTTTAAGTAAATTTGTTGATTGGGCTAGGAACGGTTGCTGGCGAGGAAGTCGGTCGCGGAGACCAAAGCCGACCAGACTGTCTTCAACAGGTCTGGAAGAGGGATCTCTGATGGGTCGAGGTCGTCCACGATGGACAAGTCAAAATGAGCATGACGAGAAGGGGGGGGGGGTCGTCGGAGGTGACTGAATGTTGAACCTGGTCCTCGGCCATTGAGTTCAAGCAATCAGAGTCAACAATTGGGACCGGTCGTGTCGGCCTTGGAGGTTGAACAGGCTGAAAGGCCAATGTGAGTCTAGTTGGTGAGACTGTCCCGGAGTGTCCCAAGGTGGCAGCTTTTTGACGGAAGAAGCAACCCAGTGCTGCGTAGATCGGGTTGGCGGTGGCAGTTGAGGTGTCGGTGGTCGCTTGCGCTTGAAAGAACGGAGCACTGATTTCATGAGTTCCATGGATCCTTTCCTTGGAAAGTGGTTTGGTGGGACGGTTGGAGCCTATGGACTGTGAGGTGACTGAGCGCTGCGACGAGCACAAAGCATAGGCTTCCTTAGCTTTGAAAAATTCGTCTTGAAGCATCCTCAAATCTGGTACGGCCGAGCTTCGCCACATTGGATTGGGGACGTAGTAGTTGAATGTGGGCTAGTCAGGCACCGATGGGCCCACAGGAAGGGGACCATGGCAATGTTTGTCTACCGATAGGGCCCGGGCGATGGGAGACCGTGGACACGCCGCGGACAATATTAAAAACCCGGGTAACGGAGGAGCTTCCATTAAAAGTTCGGATTGTAAAGGTGGCGGAGTGGAATTAAGAATTTCTATGATGGGTCAATTCGGATGGTAACTCCTGGAGATACAGTGGTTTGAAGTTGGAGGTCGGACAAGTCAAGGGCGGTGGGCGCCAAGACTTGAGAAAAAAAAACTAAAACGATTTTTCCCGGAGGTTTTTTTGACAGCTGGAGTCCCGGTATCCTCTCCAAAAGGGTTTTGGCCAAAAAGCCCTTACACTAGATCAAACAGCAAAGCAGAAGAAGAATGCTAAAAGATAAGAATGGTAATGATATTTTCATTGGCATACAGAAAAAATATTTTGTATGGAGTAAAGATGCTGTAATTTAAGAATAACCAGTGGATGTTATCATTTCAAGGTCTCCCGGGTACTGTAAATTGAATGTTTCGTTAACGCATTTACGTATTCGAACTTCACAATTTTTTTTAGTTAAGAAAATGTAATAGGTGATCCCATGTATATTTTTGTACAATGATTTATAATAATTATTACGTCAACAATTTTTTATACCCATAGACCGCTTAGTTATTTTACTACAATTGTAAAGGAACCCTGTCTCCACACTCGATTGGGAGGCAGCAGACCCCAAAAATCAAAAAGCCTGGGAACCACGAACTTTGTCGAAAAATAATGCATCGCTCGACCGGCCGTTTAAGCCTATTTCTCCAAAACCGGACACTCTTTTCATCATAACTTTTCATGCCAATGGACCAAATCATCTCCTGTTTTGAGCAAATTCATACCTGAACTTTTATGTAACCTACTGTGAAAACGGGGCATTCAAATCTGCCTTCATTCTTTTTCTAAAATATAAAAATGTGATACGAACAAATCACCGTTACCGAAGACTCATCATGAAGACATTGGCTTGTACATTTGTAGTTATCCTTTCCATTTGCATTAAGCACGTAGTTTAGTGTAGTTTTAGGAAAGGGGTGTTGTCAAATGCCCAGCTCCCTTTTATATAATTTTTTTTTAAATTTATGATATGAAATTTTGCAGTTTTAACTCGCCAATCACAACGTTTGATTGGCGCCGTATTTCCACTACAACAAGAAAAAATTATCTGCTTCAATAATAGCTTAATTTAGTTTAAATGCAGTCTAGCATTTAGCTGGTTTAATTTTAGGCAGATGCTACTGCCAGTACAAAACGTGCTGGCAGCAATTGAGACTTCAAAACGCTGCTGCCAGTACTCCCTATCAATTGGCCTGTACTAGCGTTGTACTGGCAGCAAGAGTTTAAAAA
>JAHWFP010043962.1:1980-20226 GCA_023313725.1 Lithobius niger | reverse complement strand
TTAGTGGTGTACTAGCAGCAAAAGAGTTGAAAACGCTGCTGCCAGTATGCCCTATCTCTTGGTCTTTGCTAGTGGTGTACTGGCAGATGGTGTACACTAGTTAGCCCCACTGATTATCTAACCTCGCTGCGTAGCTCCCCATGCAACCAGAGAACAGTATGAAACACCGTCTGAGGGGGCGTGCTTACCATGTACATCGAGATTTTGTGTAATCCTAAAACATATGATGCAAGCATTTATGAAACAAAGAAGTGTAAAAAGGTTGCCTAGTAAAAGACGACAGTTAGTGAAAACGAGCGAAAAAAAATGTAAAAAAATGTATCGTAAATAAAAAAATTAGGCTGAATATTCGTCATGAAAATAAAGTTAAAAAGTAACCAGCAAAAAAAAAAAAACACAACCCCGCTAAGCTTCGAACTTGGGTCCACGGAGTAGTAGACAGACGCTTTACCACTGAGCCACATGACACATGGTCATTCTCGCTTCCCAGATTGACCATTAAATCGGGCAATATTAGTTGCGCATGCGCAGACCCATTTTCGCGTACTACTGGCAGCAGTTAATATTGGTCGCTTCGTGCCAGCACGAGTTGTACTGGCAGTAGCCACTGCGTTAATTTTAAACTTATATTATCATTTGCACTATTTTTTCCATTTAATCTTTAAATAAATAATGCTACCATTAGTCCCATGCATTTATTGGTAAAAATACCAAAGTTTTTATTTTTATTTCAAACCCTGACAGTGAGATTCCTTCGTTTCCAAATGGCTTTCCACTTCGCTTATGTAACCCTCAGCGTGAACTTCCGTGTTAAATGTCAAACTTTGAACTCCTATAGTTTCGCCCAAAATTGACATAGACCAACGAAATTCGGTATTTGGGGTCGTGACGTAACTATTTCACCGCATTACAAATTTTAATGACAACAATTGAACCGTTCGGCGTCCACAGTATGGTCATTTCTTGTTGTTCTTCTTGTTGTTGTTGGGACTCTTTGTTCTGACCTGGAGATCGAACCACTGAACCGATTTTCAAGTTCTATAGCTTAAAACGTAGGTATGGACAAGGCCTAGGGCCTTTCGCAGGCTATTTTAATGCAACTACAATATTCTTGACACGGAAAGCCAAATGGGCTAAAACGTTTGCTCTCACCTAGAGATCGAACCAATGAACCGATTTTCAATTTGTATAGCTTAAAATGTAGGTATTAACACCGACCAGGGACTTTTGAACCCGATTCTCATGTGACTGCAGTATACTCGTCGGCAGAGCAATTATTATTGCAGAGCACTGGGCAGAAATCATTAATGTTGCTGTTGGGACTCTTTGTCCTCACCTGGAGATCGAACCACAGAACCGATTTCCAAGTTCTATAGCTTAAAACGTAGGTATGGACAAGGCCTAGGGCCTTTCGCAGGCTATTTTAACGTAACTACAATATTCTTGACACGGAAAGCCAAATGGGCTAAAACTTTTGCTCCCACCTAGAGATCGAACCACTGAACCGATTTTCAAGTTATATAGCTTAAAACGTAGGTCTGGACAAGGCCTAGGGCCTTTCGCAGACTATTTTAACGTAACTATAATATTCTTGACACGGAAGGCCAAATGGGCTAAAACTTTTGCTCTCACTTAGAGTTCGAACCAATGAACCGATTTTCAATTTGTATAGCTTAAGATGTAGGTATTAACACCGACCAGGGCCTTTTGAACCCGATTTTGATGTGACTGCAGTATACTAGTCGGCAGAGCAATTATTATTGCAGAGCACTGGGCAGAAATCATTTATGTTGCTGTTGGGACTCTTTGTCCTCGCCTAGAGATTGAACCACAGAACCTATTTTCAAGTTCTATAGCTTAAAACGTAGGTATGGACAAGGCCTAGGGCCTTTCGCATGCTATTTTAATGTAACTACATTATTCTTGACACGGAAAGCCAAATGGGTTAGAACTTTTGCTCTCACCTAGAGATCGAACCAATGAACCAATTTTCAATTTGCACAGCTCAAAATGTAGGTATTAACAACTATCAGGGCCTTTTGAACACGATTTTGATGTTACTGCAGTATTCGCATCGGCAGAGCAATTATTATTGTAGAGCACTGGGCAGAAATCATTATTAAGTGGAGTAACAAATTTTTGCAGAAATTTTGCAGAAAACATAAATTTGGTACACAAGTCTTTCTTAACAGTAAAAATCGAACCAGCCATGGACCCCAATGAAATACCCAAAGTGCCATCAGTGCCCCCTCTCCCCAGAACCTCCTCGTGATGCCTCCCAGGGGTTTGGGCAACAAATTCTTATAGATCAAGCTAAAAACATGAAATTGGGTGCAAAGTCACTCTTAGCAGTATAAAACGAATCAGCCATGGAAAAGACTCTCTTATAACAGATTTTTTAAGGTGATTACAGTGTTCTTTTCTGTGTTATTCTTGCTAAAACAAGAAAAAAAAATAAGGGATATTAGTATTAAAAAATGCTTAAGCGTATAAAATACGGATGTAAGCCTTAAAAAACTTAAAGCCCTAAAGGAACAGATATTAGAAAAAGACATGTAAGCCATCAGCGTCGCACTAATACGTGTAAAAGAAGCTCCAGCTTGTTTTTTGGGTCGCTGGAGATTCTTTTGCACGTATTAGTGCGACGCTGATGGCTTACATATCTTTTTCTAATAACTGTTCCTTTAGGGCTTTAAGTTTTTTAAGGCTTACATCCGTATTTTATACGCTTAAGCGTTTTTTAATACTAATTCTATTAGGAACTCGGTATACAAAAGAGCTATCCATATTTCTAATGTAAATATAGTCGATACTCCTTGCTCCAACCTTTCAATACTTGGCTCCTCCAACTTGTCAATTTGCAATTTGTAACTTGCAATTTCCCTCCACTAGTCAAAAGCCTGATTCACGTTGCTCTCGGCTCTAAGCCAATCACAGCAGGCTGGCTCTTATACAGGTCTGTGCTTTGTCTGCCAGGATCCGAGCCTCTTGTATATTATAAACTGCCCAGTCCCCTCAATCGAGAGCATAGCTCAAAAGCCAACTGTAACTACCCCAGTCAGGAGGTAGAGATGTCTTCTGAAGTACGTTGCCATGAAGGGCAAAATGTAATAGTTGAAACCTTAGTTTAAAACTTAGAAGTATTCTTTACAACTCTACAACTCTAAATTAATAGTTTAATTTTTAAATAAGTGGTTGTCTTTTGAATCTTGTAGAGGCAGTCTGACGAAACTCATACTTTTTCAGTTTTTTTTTTTCTCATTAGCGCAAAAACGGCGCTCACAAGTACCTTTAGTCAGCCTGCTCTATCTCCGGTAAAACTGGACCAAATCGGCTAATTCTTTTTCGGCTTAATAGCCCAACACAGTATCTTGAATCTGGCGAAAACAGATCCCAGAAATTGTACTCCATTAATTTTCTACAAGCTTAAGAAAAACTCTCAAAATTTGCCGTAACCGCAAGCAGCCATTTTTACAAACTTGTAAATATTGTAACTACCGTAAATCGCTTATAAACGCACATGGGCTTATGCAGTTAATTTGGCTAAAATCAGGGGTGGGCGTTAAAAAGATCATCCGCAAATTTGTAAACAAAATAATAGCTCCGTGTCTCGTTCGTCATCGGAATCAACTAGACAAATCGGCCCACCATGGTAAAACTGGCTCTCTTTATCACGTTTTTAACATCTGCACGAGTTTGCATGAAACCTCCACAATGTATATTGTATAAATTTTTTCATATTAAATTTTAAAAAATTGTAAATAAATTTCATTATGTTTTAAGTAAACCTAGCCAAAGAAATTAGAATCTAGATCGTTCTCCAGTTTCATACAGGCCTAATTTGAAGCACTTTACCTTTGGAACAATCACCACAACTACGAGTTACTTTTTTTAATAGCTCCTTATACCATTAACAGTCGCAAGTGCTTGGGATGCAGTTTACATCAGTTTAATTAAATACAAATAGGCTTAAATGCAATAAATTCGCATTGCAGTAGTCTCTTCAGATCACTCACAAAGCAAGGTAGCTTCAAAAGTGTTTATCTGGAAGGTGCATCTTTGCCAGTAAAACTACCCTTTGTATAAGGTCTTTCAGTTTTGATCAGGTAACACATGCGAAAACATGTACAACCAAGTCAAGTTTAAATATTATTATTACGTTATTATTAAATAATAAGTTTCTTGGAAGGAATTTTATTCGGCTTTTACGATTTTGCAAAATGAAAATTATCCAGTAGCCGCCTAGATACGAACGTACGCCTTCAACGTATAACAGCGAAAAACTAAGTCCCAGTGTGAGCTTTGTGAGGAGGCCCCGGGGACCCCGAGCAAAGCGGGCAACCACAGCCCAGTGGTCAGCGTCGTCGGCTCCAAACCAAGAGAATGCCGGTTCGAATCCGAGAACCGACCCAAGTACCATATGGACTCTAAAAAAGGGTCGTCTGAAAGTTTTTTCAGGGTGTTGTAGGTTATTGGTTGCAATCAAGTATCTTCTCAACCCTCGGCTAACCCGTAGCCGCCTAGATACGAACGTATGCCTTCAACGTATAACAGCGAAAAACTAAGTCCCAGCGTCAGCTTTGTGAGGAGGCCCCGGGGACCCCAAGCAAAGCGGGCAATCACAGCCCAGTGGTCAGCGTCGTCGGCTCCAAACCAAGAGAATGCCGGTTCGAATCCGAGAACCGAACCAAGTACCATATGGACTCTAAAAAAGGGTCGTCTGAAAGTTTTTTCAGGGTGTTGTGGGTTATGTAGAATTTTTTTAAATCGTAATTGTCTATTACATTTGCTGGGATCTAGTCCGCTAGTGCACACTGCCGATATCCATGGTGAAGCAATAAGATTATACAGGGCTATCTACAGTACTGGCCGGATCTAGGATGAAAAATAGCATACGCGACTGGGTTGGGCAATATGGCCGCCGAAAACGCCACTTGAGTGATGATTCGTTATGTTGCCTCTTTTTGTCAACCGAGGGCGACACCGTCCGTACAAAAATGCAACGCTTCTTCCCTTGCAACACTTTCTGGCTACACGAACGTGTCGCCTTTTTTTTCAAAGTGCAGAGAAATAGCTTAACTGTGGCTGAGTGATAGCTTAAAAACTATTTAAAATACTTTAATACATAATAAAAATTTGTCACGCAAATCTACGTAAAATTAAAATTTGAAAACCGCCACTAGATGCCAACAGACGTTGCGACTCTCCGTACAAAAAATCACCAATGCGATTTGCCAATTCCCGAAGAGAGCTCAAGAAATGGGCCATTCGTGGCGTCCATTTTATTTACCCCCTTCTTATTCGTTGTAGGTCGGGCCAGTTAGTTTAGTCGCCATGTATTATATATAACTTCCTAACTCATGACTTCTCTGCAGTAAATTAATAAATTTATTTTGAGAAGATCTCAATTTTGTGAATTTCATTAATTTTGCATTATTAATTTATTTTGTTCCCATTTAATAACACATAATATTGATATTTATTTTAAACTTGAGCTGAGGGATACAATATGACATATGACATTATTTACTGCTGAACTATGATTGATGACCTTGTTTTGAGAGCTTCGTGACCATTCAGCTGTACATTGTTTGTAATCCTGGCCTAGATAACTTTTAAGTAAGAAGATTAGACAAATACTGAATTCAAGGAGAATAATGTAGAAGAGAAGAAATAAACCTTTTGGGTTACACGGGTTATGTTAGAGACTGTGAAAATAACATTATCCATGTTATTTACCCAATCCCAAGTTACTGTTCAAGGTACTTAGTTTGGACTATGTAGGTTAGGACACAGTGGTTGACTAGTCACTGGTCTACCACTAATTATTGTTAAAAGCACTAGTATGATAAAAAAAATTATATAGTTATGTGAAGACAACTTATTAGATGTTTTTAGTTAATTTTGTAGCAGAAAAAAAACATTTTGCTGGCCCCCAGCTGTTAAAAGTGCTATACCTGTCAATTTTTTGCATTATTGCCTCAATGATGCTGTTGGATACTTGAGACTTGAATTGCCACCCCAGTGACCCAACCGTGCATGCGCATGCGTGGTCCTCCCTATATAAGAGCGGCGGCTACGCGGTCTCGCCATCTCTTTGTCTCTCAGTGTAGTCAAAAGGTGCTCTGAGAGGGGAGGCAGGGAGGGGCCTAAGGTATAGCACTTTTAACAGCAAAAGAAACCATTTTTAGCCAGTCTGGCTGGGGGCCGGCAAAATGTTCTTTCTTTATGCTGTGAAGTGCTATACCTGTCAATTTTTTGCATTGACAGGCCGACCTCGTCAAAATTAGGCGGCGGGGCACCTTTTGGGCGAGTTCCCTGAGGTTCTAAGGTGGTTTGTCACCTAGAGGAGTTCTCTGGGGTTGCGGTGTGGCATATCCCTCAGAGATTGAAACCCTTCGTCTTTGTTTCCCCTGTATTATGTGAAAAAAATGTTAAAAATAAAGGGAATAATGGAAGAAGGAGGTGACATTACCTTGAATTCTGCGTGAATCTAGTTGAAATGGGGGTGTGTTTCGACTTCTTGATCTTCTTTTCTTACACTTTTTTTTTTTAAAGAAAAAATTTTTTGGAGGAATCCATGTATGTCGAGGTCTAGCCAGCCAATGGATTTGTTGCGACTGTTTTCCTTTCTCTTTTTAGTTTTTTGTTCTGTCTTAATGTCTTCGCTCGAGGTAGAGAGGAGGCTTTAAGAGAGGTCTTCGAATATGTTTAATATTATTCTTCCTTTTCTTCGTTTTTTTTTTATATAAAAATTTTGGTGTGGTTTCGAGAGAGTGTTCTAAGAGGAGGTGTGGCCGGCTAGTAATCCCCTTCCTAGTTGGGGGGAGTAGGATGTGAACGTAGTCCCATGCAGTATTGTCTGGCTTTGGCCCTGCGTGGAGTGCATGGAATGTCCACTGTCGGAGCATCTTAACGGCTAACCATGTCGTGGAAAACGGGCTTCGAGGAGCTTGAGTTATCGTACTGAAATAAGGAATACGTTTGTAGATTATGGGCAAGCGATGTCGATTTAATGGAATTCCATGCTTGTGAAATATGTTCCTGTTGAAGATGGAGGATGGAGTCAGGAACATGAGGTGGTTGTTGAATGGGGTCAGTAACGACTACAGGATGGGAAGGAAAAGATTCCGGTCTTAAGCGTGGGTCGGCAGGAGCTGCTTGAAGAGCAGTGTGAAGAAACCGGGTTGGATGTGAGCGGTGTTTGTCGTGCGTGATGTCAATTCGTTCAAGCACCCATGGCAGTAGGATCATTGGGGGATTGAGACCCGTGTGTGGTGGCGGTATAGGATCTTCTAGTGTAGCGGCGTCGGCCCAAAACAGTGTGCCGGCAAACATCACTAATCGTACTGGTGCGGATACTGTATTGCGAAGTTAGGCTACTGGTCTTTCTTTCCAATTTTGCTGGATTTCAGGACAACAAGCATAGCAGGCCACTATTCAAGGAGGGAGCGACGTTGCGAACTAATGCTTTAATAAAACTAACCTAACTTGGCAAGCGGTAATTCTTTGCTGCCACCATGGGAAAAAAACGTGCATTTACTAGAAGTCAACTTTAAACTAAAATTTTATAAGTTTAAGTAAATAATGGTTGGAAACGGACTGAAGCTCTATTTACATTTATTGAACATTGGTTAATAAAATATTTACAAAAAACAGTGTTTAGTTTGCAGTTTCATTTTAGTTACAACAAATCTTAGTTTTAGATTTAAAAAAAAATCGTTAAGCAAATCGTGCTTAACACTTAAGTACCAACAACGATCAAGAAATTGCACCAACTTCAAACTAGAAGTACATTTTCGCAAAAATGCAAGTAATATTGAATAAAAATTCAACTCCCATGAGGTCACCGACGACGATTCACATGCAACCTTTAGCTGTCTGGTTAAGATGCTAGTCTTTTGTTTTATTTTGGAAAAAAAATTCACGTTTTTGAAAGTTGTAACTTGAAACGGGAATGAAATTAAAGTTTTTATAAAATCATCCCCAAAAAATATTTCAACTGCAAAAACCTACCCCGATCGCGATAATTAAGTTTAAGTTACATTTAAGTTTTCAAATAAATGGCCTAAATAAAATTCAAGTATAACTAAGTTAACTTACATGTCCTCTACCTTTGCTCCGTTTGGCGCAATTTGCGGCGGCAGAAGAACATCGCTCTCCCGGAGAACGTGACGATGGGTAGTTGCGAGGTCGAGCTATGCTTACGATATTTTCTCAAGCTTCAGTTTTTATACTTCGGAAACGGCCTCAACTTGCCTTCTGCACGGACCCCGAGGAGTGCTAGACATGTAAGACATCTTAGGATTTGTTTAGAGCCGAAATTTCCAAGTATCCAATTCACTAGTTGGTGGAGAGTTTGGTCAGCCAAATTCTGCGCCAACGACGCTCGAGCCACTCTCGGTTTGCACGAGAGAGCCGACCGGGTTTACTTACGCAAGTAAAATTCCAACATGGTGCTAAAGCATTGAGCCGAGATAGCGGACACGTTTTGCCTCATAGTTTTAAAACTACCCAACCCAATTAAAAAAGGTAAATATATTTGGAATCTGAACATTAAGATCAAAGGCTAAGCATCTTTTATGAAGATTTAAGACAGACTTTGAAAAAAATAATAAGTGAAAATAGCGACATTAGCGCTAACAAACCTGCGACGTACATGAGTTGTTGCAAGTTATAAACAGTTTCAGACATCAATAAAATCTATTATTATGCTGTGTGAAGTACCCCTATTGTTTGTGAAACGACTTTAAACAATTATGAAACGTGTAGGTAATATAATCTACGTGGCGTTATGCCAAACTACAACGATGTGCGTTACAATTTTTCGCAGCAGCGCTGTTTACATTTTGGTATAAATAAAAAAAAAAAAAAAATTCAAAATTGAAGATTTCAGGCCTTCAGTAAGACCACTTGGGTTTTCTCAAAGATCTTTTAAGATTTCAACGATTTTAGTGTAAAAGTTCAATTTCTCCTACCCTCCCTACCTCACCAAGTTTAGGGTTGGCAGTTTTGATTTAAAAATCTGGCGTTCTGTTGCTTGGAGGTAGCCTAGCTCCAGTACCGTAAAGAAAATGTTGCAAATTCCTTACACGCCCCCACAAGGGAGACTTCATTTCGGGGTTCACATGAACGTCGAAATAACGGCTGAAAACAAAGATTAGTGCAAAGACAACATGTCTTGCCAATGATGTTACCAAGCCAACGTAAAATTAACTGACAAGTAATTTCATACCAAGCAAGAAAATTAAAGGGACTTGCAGTAAAGTTCAAGCTTAAAAAGTTCATCCATTTTTTTAAGAAGTCCATAAAAAAAACAGGAAGTCATAAAGACTCTGAGCACTCTCTGCTCTCGGAAAACTGGTTGTTTTTACATAAAAAAAATAGCATCCATGTCAAATGATATCTTCTGTTACTCTGGTACTTCAATTTTTTTTAGCCAAGAAAATACCAAAAAACTTCCAGCCGTCCACACCCAACCTAGCTTGCGATAAGTGTTAGAAGGGTGCTTCCTATGGGTACGTAACAAAAGATAAGCTCTATTTAACAATACAACACTTTAACACTGGAGGGTTTGAAGGTATGCCTCACAACTTACTTAAATTTGACCATATAACTCAACAAGGTATCTAATTATTTTTCTTGGAAAAAACTAGCCAAAAACATCATGACCTTTAGACGAATAAGGAAAAAGTACATCGCTTAACCCTTTAGTTACGAGGAAGATACATTTTTCAGTTCGCAATGTCCGGGGAAATGTAACAAACCATAAGTTTACCTCTTTCACTTACAGGTAGGACAAAATCTTTTTTACAGAGGAAGATTTTCCATAAAAACTCAAAAGGATAAGTCGGGGTCACTTATTCCAATGTGCTCTTAGTGAGCAACTCACTTGGGTCGTCCAATGTCAAAGGCCTATCTTCCACAAAAGGAAGAAGCTGTAGGCATCCGTCAGAGGAATCATTGGCCTTAAAATTTGGGCATAAAATTTCCAAGACGGAAAAAAAAGGAAAGTCCCTTCAAGGTTGTACTTTCAGCATACCTAAAGATGAGAAATTAAAATCTCACTAGCATTAACTTTTAAACAACATTTCAAAAAAAGTTAAATTTAACTAAACTTCAAATTTAAGCAAAATACCTACTAAGAGCATCTGCGTTCAAATGTTCCTTACCGGGTTTGTATTTTACCTGGTAGTCATGGTCTTGTAATGCTAGGCGCCACCTCAGGAGTCCAGGGTTTTTACCAGTGCAATGGATTATGATCAGTTTCAATGTAGAACTTAGTTCCATACAAGTATGGCCTAAGTTTGGCTACTGCCCCCACGAGGCAAGCACATTCTTTTTCAGTTGTACCAAAGTTTTGTTCTCTGGCAGTCAGTTTTCTGGAAATGTAGAGGCACGGATGCTCTTCTCCACCCTGAGTCTGGGAAAGGACCACGCCCATTCCTCTCTCACTACAGTCACACTGGACCGTGAAAGGTTGATCAAAATCGGGTGCTCTTAGCACTGGATAAGAAACGAGGGCTCTCTTGAGTGTCAAAGGCCTCCTGTTTAAGGTTATCCCACAAGATGGGGTCTGGACCATCTTTCTTTAACGCATCTGTTAGAGGCGCACAAATTTGAGCATAATGGTGCAAATATCGTTGATAACAACCAACTAATCCTTAAAAGGATCTAACATCTGTTTTCGTTTGGGGTCTGGCAAAACTTTGCACAGCTAAAACGTTCACTTCAGAAGGAGAACGACTACCATCGCCTACTTCATGTCCAAAGAAGGTAGCTTTCTGGCAAGCCACTTGACTCATAGTTGCATTAACCCTAAGTCCTGCTTTCTTTATAGCAGATAAAAAGATGACTACATTTTCGAGATGTTGGGGGCAAGTTTCTGCTCCCACAGCTGTGTCATCCTGGAAGGGTGTCACAAATTTTTCCATCCCTCTGGTAATTTGATCCATGAGCTTTTGAAAGCAGAATGGGGCATTTTTCATCCCCATGTTCATGATCAGGGGCTCAAATTTTCCAATATGGGTTGTGATGGCTGCAACTCTAGAGCATTTGGGGTCAGTTTTACCTGCCAAAATCCTCTATTTAAGTCAAAAATCGAGATGTACTTCCACTTGGAAGCTTTCTCCAAACACTCCTCAATATTAGGTATTGGGTGATCTTGTGTTTCAGAATTGTTATTTAATTCTCGATAATCTGCTACCGGTCTAGGTTTAGCATCTTCTTTTTGAACGATAATCATGGGACTACCGTGTGGGGAGTCTGTTTCTTTAAGCAGACCAAGTCCGAGCATTCTCTGGACCTCAGTAACAATCAAGTTTTTTTCAAACTTGCCATGTCGGTAATACTTATTAGGTTTCACCTTTTCATCAAGCAGTTTGATGTCATGGGTTACTAAATCTGTACAACCTGGGAGTATAGAAACTACTCCTTCAACCTTTTGAAATAAATTCAATAAATCCAATTTCTGTTCTTCAGAAATGTCACCAATTCTTTTGAACAAACTCCAGTTAAAGGGCCGTCACCGGGGTTTCCGGTCCAAATGAATTCCTTATGAAGGGCTTCTTTTTCGTCAGCATAAGTATAATTGCATAAACCTTCCCTAGGAATATAGGGTTTCATGAGGTTCACGTGATACACAGTATCTTGTTGTCTGCCACTGATTTTGGAGACTAAATAATTTGTAAAGACGTTTCAGTACAGTACAAGGACCATCCCAATAAATATCTAGTTTCTTGGCTCTAGAAGGCTTTAAAATCAAAACTTTATCCCCTTCTTTAAACTTCCTTTCTACAGCTTTAGAGTCATAGGAGGTTTTATTTTTCGCCTGGCCTTTCTGCATGTTTTCCACTGCCAGTTCGCGAGCAAACTTGAAACGCTGCAATAAATCCAACACGTATTCAAGCACAGTAGGATGAACATCTGGTTCAATCCACTGATTCTTTAAAAGATCCAAGGGTCCTTTTAGGTTTCGTCCATAGACGAGCTCAGCGGGAGCAAAGCCAGTGCTCTCGTGAGGTGCGATGCGAAGCGCAAACATGGCTCCTGGGAGACATCGTTCCCAGTCTTCTGGGTGTTCGTGACATACGGGTCGTAACACGGCTTTAAGTGGATGGAACCGTTCTACTGAATTACTTTGCGGGTGATTAACTGAAGAGTTA
The DNA here is from genome assembly GCA_023313725.1 of Lithobius niger. Taxonomy (NCBI): domain Eukaryota; kingdom Metazoa; phylum Arthropoda; class Chilopoda; order Lithobiomorpha; family Lithobiidae; genus Lithobius; species Lithobius niger. The sequence goes on along the minus strand of JAHWFP010043962.1, from coordinate 8,062 downwards.
ATTGTCTTTTTATACCATATTTTCCGAGAATAAGGTGGTTAATTCACTAACAAAACAAGATCCAAGGTCTGTCTGCAGTTCAAACGGGAACCCAAGAGGTGAAAATACTTCCAATAGTGCATCTACTACCGACTGGCTATCAGCTGTTTTTAGGGGAATCGCTTCTGGTGCCTTAGTTGCCGGATCTAGTAGTGCAAAATATATTTAATCCCTGCTTTACTTTTGGGTTTAATAGGACCTACAATGTCCACTATGTACCTTGAAAAAGGCTCACCATCCATCAGGACTAATTTCTGCCCCGTTTTGCCGGTTTTTTGACTAGTTAGGCATGACTGTACAAAAGTTTCTATGTCTTTAAACATTAACTATTTAAGTTTCTATGTCTTTAATATTAAGGCCAATAGAAATTAGAAAGAACTCTATCTTTTGTCTTGGCACGACCAAGGTGACCTGCCCATGCATTTGTATGAGCTGTGTTGAGCATCAAGTCCCTACACTCCTTGGGCATAACCAACTGTTTGTCTACATTAGGCCTAGCTGTAGCTTTCAATGGCCTACGAAATAATAAGTCATTTTCTATAAAGAACTGCTTATTTTCATCTTGCTTATCTGGCTCGATTTGAGCAGACTTCCAACACTCACTTAAGGTTACACAATTTTTTTGCAACTCTTTGAATTTAAGTTTGTCAATTTCTAGAAGTTTAGAAAAGTCATCTGACTGGGGTCTTAGAATAACACCACCCATATTTTCCTTGCCTAGGGCAGAAAAACATTTTTATGAGCAAGATTCTCATTCTGTTCACTTTCCTCATCTGAGGAGTCATTTTCACTGTCACTATTTACTTCCCTATAGTTAGGACGAGTGATTGGAAGGTCTAAGGGAGCACTCAGAGCTTCCTTTGCTTGGGATCGTGTGATGGCATCACACAAGAAAGTAGGAGCTTCCATACCCTTTTTTGCTAAGAATGTTTGAAACGGCACTCCAAGCAACATTTTAAAATGCGGACCAATGTAATCCGTAACAAGCGCTTCGGTAATTAGTGGACCGTAAGGCGTGTCTACTTGCGTTCGTGCAATTGCATGTACCTTCTTTCGTTCTACTGCATCTTGCAAAAGTTTTACTGAATTACATCGAATATCACTTCTTGCTAAGCAAAAATATGGCATGCATTTTTCAAATCCTTATTTCGGATATTTGTAATCAAATCTGCAAAATTGGCCATGTTTTAAAAAAAAAAACTATTTTTATGAAATGTCGCAAATTTACAGCAAGAAATCTAACCGGTTATTAAAGTCAAATTAAAAATTTGTCCAACAACCACAATCCAGATCAGTACATACATGAATTTCTTGACCTCAAGCACAGTTGTAAATTTTACCATAAAATTTCAGCATTTAAAAAAAAAAACATTAAAAAAAAACACTCTCTGCCTTGGCAACAACAAAGACATGAAGTCCGTGCACTAACCTGTACATTCACTTTGGCGTCGTCTTCGTTTCCCGGCGAAGTTGACCATCAGTTGTTTCCTGGTTTCGTATGACGGTTAAAGGTGATACTAGAACGGCATACTCTGCTGCTGCGATGAAAAGCTGCTTCCCCCTCTGGATTGGAGAACTGGATCCTCCAGTTATGTTATGTTATGTCATAACCATCATACTAAACCAGGATCCAGTTCTCCAATCCAGAGGGGAAGCAGCATTTCATCGCAGAAGCAGAGCATGCCGTTTTGGTATCACCTTTAACCGTCGTACGAAACCAGGAAATAACTGATGGTCAACTTCGCCGGGAAACGAAGACTACGCCAAAGTGAATGTACAGGTTAGTGAACGGACTTCATGTCTTTGTTGTTGCCAAGACTGAGTGTTTTTTTTGCCATTCCACAACTGTAAACCAGGATCCAGTTATCCAGTCCTCCAAACCAGTGGGGGAGACAGCCTTACATCGTGGAAGCCGAGTATGCAGTTTTAGTATCATCTTTAAAGATGATACTAAAACTGCATATTCGGCTTCCACGATGAAAGGCTGCCTCCCCCACTGGTTTGGAGGACTGGATAACTGGATTCTGGTTTACAGTTGCGGAATGGCATCCATGACTGCTTACTCTTCTTAGTTGAAGATAACTGGTTATGGTAGTAAGGCTAGCGGGGGTAAGCTTGTGTTGACGTAAGCTCGGGCGTCGGGATCACGGCACTTGTGAAAAATCCCAACCGCTGCCCACCATTTTATAGCGGCGTCGGTCCAAAACAGTGTGCCGGCAAACGTCACTAATCGTACTGGTGCGGATACTGTATTGTGATTTTGCTGGATTTCAGGACAACAAGCATAGCAGGCCACTATTCAAGGAGGGAGCGACGTTGCGGACTAATGCTTTAATAAAACTAACCTAACTTGGCAAGCGATAATTCTTTGCTGCCACCATGGGAAAAAACGTCCATTTACTAGCAGTTAACTTTAAACTACAATTTTCTAAGTTTAAGTAACTAAGTAAATAATAGTTGGAAACAGACTAAAGCTCTATTTACATTTATTGAACATTGGTTAATAAAATATTTACAAAACAGTCAAGTACCAATAACGATCAAGAAATTTCATCAATTTCAAACTAGAAGTACATTAAAATAAATAATTTGAATAAAAATTCAACTCACATGAGGTTACTGACGAAGATTCACATGCAACCTTTAGCTGTCTGGTTAAGGTGCTAGTCTTTGGTTTTAATTTGGAAAAAATTCCACGTTTTGAAAGTTGTAACTTGAAACGGGAATGAAATTAAAGTTTCTTTGTTGCCAAAACATCTTAACCTGATAATTTAGCATTACATTCCTCGAATGTGATGTTTCCCTGGAGGTTTTTTCGGGTGCGCAGCCGCCTGCTTGCATGTCCCTACTGTGCATGTGCGAGACAGTACTCCCTTATAAATGCGACAGCGCGCACGCTATCGGCATTCGTTTTCCTCCAGAGGTGTCTCCACGCCACCTCGCGCCGGAGTTCCCCTGTCTATTGCACGGAAATTTGGTTTCTATCCGATAATGGCCGCCGTATCTGAAGCTCCCGCTTCGCTCGCCGCTCCCTCTCATGCTCTCCTTCGTCCGCAAGCAACCGCTTTCACCCTCGGCAATCGCTGGATCTCCGCCCTCGACCTCGCAGCCGTTGGCCGGATCCCTGCTGTCTCCTTCAGTGAAGCGCCACCTGCAAGCGTCAATGTCTTCTCGGACTCTCCCTTGCAACCCGGCCAGCGCACCCCACCGGCCGAACCAATGAACCTATCGGCTCTGCAAGAGGATTTCCACCGGGCGAAAGTCGTCCACCGTGAAACCAAGAAATCCCTCCAGCGGGTAGCGGCGGCTTCCCGCTTACCAGCCCGCAACTATCCTTTGGATTTATCATCCAACTCCTCCCGGATAGGTCGAAGCGTTTCCCACAGCGAAGTCCGGCACATCGTCCAGGAAACGGTCCGTGTGATGCAAGATAATCCCATGCCGCCTCCCTCCTGCACGTCTTCCGCCCGACACGCCCGCACGCAAGTCTGGATTACTTCTGCCTCCAGCCGAGACGCATGCAAACCGGGCTTATCGTCGCCCCCTGGCACTCAGAAGAGACGCAAGTCATCTTCTCCCTCTCGTCCGCAAGCTTCTCCTTCTGCCATCCCCACGGCCACCACTGAAGTTCCGCTGCCTGCAATCCCTCTTTTGTCCGGCAAGAGGATCCACTTCCCGGACGATGCCTGCCGACGACCAGACTTTCACTTTGGCTTCGCTTCTAAAGACGGTCGAAGAAACCATCCCCGACTGCTTCCTCTTCAAGCCCTCTCAGTCGGCTGGCGCTCCCGTGATCAACCGTGGGCTGAAAACTGGCTTCGGCTTTGCCCTCAGAGACAAAGACACCAAACCCCGCAACCTTCTAGGGCAATCCACCACGCTGCTAACCTGCCTCCTCCGGAATGAAGGCTCCCTACTCGGCAAGGGCGACCCTCTCGTCCTCGACAAGGAACCACCACCACCTCGACCAGGCCGTGAAAGCAGCTTCTTTCGCCCGTTGGGCGACGGCGCTACGAACCCGAACAACTTCGCAACCTACCCGGACTGTGAATTTTTAAGTAGCGAAGTAAAGATGGACTTCGGCACTGCTCTTTCAATTCCTAAGAAAGCTGACATCCCAACTTTCGTCCTTTACGAGAATGACAAATGCCTCCGTGCCGCCTTTCAAGCCGACGTTCTCAACACTGCGGTAAACGCCCTATGCGAGAAATTATCCTCGGAGGCAAGCCCCGAAGAAATACGCAATCTTTCGTCCCTAATTACGCAGCTCTTTCAGAAGGCAAGCTTCACCACGTAAAAATGGCTAAGTCCCACAGCAGGTAAAACGGTCGGGGCTCAAAAACTGGCCGTGTAAACTTGATGAAACTCGTTGTGAGGCTAGCCCTCGCCCGTCCGCACATTTCAAACCTATCCCCATGTCCGTGAGATCATTGCATCAACTGGGCTACGAGAGCCCTTTTCAACAACACACTGTTTCTCCAGGACATTGCTCTTTCGTCTGCAAACAACTTGAATGTCTCCACGATGCACCGGCTCCGCTACCAGCCCATCCACGAGTCGGACACGCTCTTCCGGGGTCTCATCCCAACGCTTGCTCCTCATCTCGACATCGCTAGGAAACCCAAGCCGCATAAACAAATTTCTCCTACCACTCGTCCGGCTCTGAAGAATAAACAGCCCAACCCTCGTCCTCCTCTGGACAATTGGAACAGGACGCCGGCTCCCTCTCAGTCTCCTTGACCCAACGACTTTCGTCCAAGAAACCCACAGCCCTTTCGGACGGACCAGCCTCGCTCTCGTTCCGGCCAACGCCGCCACTCCAGACTGACGTAGCCGCCACTCGTCACCAGGGGGCAGAAGCAACTTTCGTAAGAACCAACAATGACGTATCTCACCCATCCTGTCTTCAAGTCGGTGCAAGATTACGACTATTCCTCCCGGCTTGGCTACAATTAACAAGAAACCCGTAAGTCCTCTTCATCATCAAACACGGCTTTCGCCCGGAATTTCTGTCAAAACCACCGCGCCTCTCAACGCCGCCATGGGAATTCTTCCCACCGTTAACACAACTACTTTCGTTCGAAGTCTCAGAATTCCTGCGGAAGGATGCGATAAGGGAATGCTGCAAGCCAGGCCCGGGCTTCTACAGCTCCATCTTCACCTGACCAAAGAAGTCAGGAGGCTCCCGCTTGATATTCAACATGAAACCTCTTAACAGATACATCCTAAACGACCATTTCAAAATGGAAACTCTCGAATCCATCCGTCTTACGTTCAAACAAAACGATTGGACAGTCTCGATCGACCTAGAAGATGCTTATCTCCATGTCCCACTCCATCCGGCTATCACGCACCTCTTTCGGTTCATCTACAACCAAAAAGTCTACGAATTCCGTTGTCTTCCCTTCGGCCTGAATGCAGCCCCCAGAATTTTCACAATGGTTCTCAAACCAATATTGGCTTACCTACACCAAAACGAAATTCAAGCCAACGCCTACCTGGACGACTGGGCCCTCAACAATCCGGACCCTCTCACACTAGAACAAAACAAGGACAAGACCATTTATTTCCCTGTTAAACCGACTAGGCTTCGGAGTAAACTACTCAAAATCCCGCCTAATACCAGCACAAATCTTCACCTTTCTGGGAGCCTCTTTCGACCTACACACAGCAAGAATTGCCCCCTCCCCGGAGCGGATAGAAGATCTCCTTCTCCAAACCCGTCTCTTTCGGTCGAAAACAAGCTTTTCTCCTCGGGAAGTAAACTCCCTCATCGGGAAGATGGACGCATGGCAAACCTCGTCCCCTATGGCCGATGGATGGTAAGACCACTCCACCACCACCGCATCGACAACCGGGTAATCAATCAGGACCTCCCAGACAAGCAAATCCCCGTCAGTCCCGACTTCCCTCTGGACTCCCTCCTTTGGTGGTCAGATGTCACCAACCTCACGAAGACACAACCTCTCCACAAACCACATCCCGAGATGCTAATCTTCACGGACGCTTCGAGAACCGGCTGGGGTGCCCATCTTGGCACACA
>JAHWFP010043961.1:0-15914 GCA_023313725.1 Lithobius niger | reverse complement strand
GAAGATTCGGAAGTCATTGCAAGCAGTTCGTGCGGATTTAGACTCTGCCCAACGGACGCCAGTTCAGAACGTAAGATGTTTATTGCATTTGTTTATTTGACCATCTTTATAAAAGAAAGCACAGGCCAAGCGTATACTTTTTTTGGGGGAAAATTCCCATGTAGTACAAATTATTCGCAAATCTTTGCAAATTATTGTTATCGTGTTCAGGAGAAAAACTGGTTTTTTTTTCAGTTTTTATTTAAAAAAAGAAAACTACATTTTCGAACCTCATTCTCGGCAACCTTTAGACGTACACTTGATCTCTAAACGTCCAAATCGTTAGATTCAAATTAGGCTCAATTGGTCCAAAATAGGTCCAATAAAATATAATTAGCTGTGTTCTAACTGGTTCCCTCACGCGCGAGCGAAATACTATATTGAGCAGCATGAAATGAAAACGGCTGTCAACCGCACACCGTCCCCCCCCTTCCCCCCCCCCCACCCGCACTTTCATGTTGTGTGATCTGCATTCCCCCGACACTCCCCCCCCCCAGGGAAAATCCGGTGTTTGGTCTTCTTAGGAAAGTAAATCACGTTTATAATGTAGAGCACCACTCTTATTCTCAGTATAGCTGAATTTCCGATTTTGCCGTCTTGATACGAAGTGCAATAAACCCGCAAGATGGCGCATGCAGGAATTGTTACGCAACCAATATTTCAGACATTTCAACTTTTGGACGGCATTGTTTTTTCATCTTTTGTGGCCATTGTTAAGCCTGAACAATGTTAGCGGAGTCTTATTCTCAGCTTGGCGAGAAACAATTGTGTAAATGATTTAATATTTCGTTTGTTACTGATTGTTACAGGGCATCGACAATACCCTTTACATTACCGGCCCCTCGCTCTTTTTCTTTCCTGCCGTGCCAAGAATGAATCCGCTCGCCCTCTTGCTACCTCTTACTTTACTTTATTTCAGAGCTTACAGGCCTACAAATTCATTCGCTCTAATCTAAAACTATACCTAACCTACTTAACACCTAATCCGTACAATCAGCACAACCTTTACCACCTGCTCGCCCTACCTCTACCATTTACCTCTTTGCTACCGTCCAAAGAATGAAGCCGTTCCCCTATTTCAATGTTTAATGACTGGCTTTCTGTGGCTTTGTTTTAAGGTTACGGTTATAATAGTTGTTTTGCTTTGTTAAGCATGGCTTTGTAGTTGGCCCGGTAATAAACAAACTGAAATTGAATTCTGTGACCGCATCCCAAAGCTTTGGCGTAAGCGAAATATATATATTTTATATTTATTAGCATTAGAAAAACCGCTTAACTGTATAAAATACGGATGTAAGCCTTAAAAAAACTTATTGGTATAAAGGAACAGATATAATAAAAAGACCTGTAAGCCATCAGCATCGTACTAACACGTGTAAGAGAATCTGCAGCGTCCCAAATAAACAAGCCGGAGGTTCTTTTACACGTAGAGTGACGCTGTTGGTTTACACGCTGATGGTTTTTCTTATATTTGTTCCTTTAGAACTTTTAAGTTTTTCAATACTCCGTATTTATAAACGCTTAAGCGTTTTTTAATACTAATATCTGTTATTTTTGCCTTGTCCCAGCAAGAAACGACAAAACGCATATTGTAATCACCTTAAGGTAACTGTTGTAAGTCTTAGCCTTTTTAACACTCAATCAGGGACGACGGAAGCGGTACGGCTGGTACAGCCGTACCAGTTTTAGGCACATAATTAAAAAAAAAAACACCTGCATAAACGCATGCTGATCATTCATAATCATTCGTTCCGTTCCGACCCTTGTCATCCCTGTGCAAAGTGAATAGCAAGTTGCTCACGCACTATCTGGGTTGTTAAGCTGCCCTGCCTGACAAATCAACGTTTTCCCCCTACACAGTAAGTCGACCGTGCCCACTTCGGGGAGTGCTGGCCGATATTTACATGTTGCTGAAACAAGAGTTGTGCGCTAGTAAAACATTCTTCGGCGGCGGCGCTGGCAAAAATCGGCGCGTTCACGTTCAAAGGGCAGTGGCGGCTGCTTTTTTATTCTTACTTATAAGCCATCAGATGGTACTACACGTGCACAAGGAAACAACAGATATGGGTGGCAGAAAATATTTGTCCAGCATGCTGAACATATGGGTCAGCAAGTTTTGGGTAGCTTTTATCTGGAGACAGAAAATGATACGATAGCTAGCTGTAAGGTAAGGTGCAACATGTTTAAGTAAATAATAATAAAACGTAAAGAAATAATGTTTAGTTTAGGTATTGCTTTGGAGTCAGCCTCCCCCCCCCCCCCCCGGTGTTTTAAAGCCTCACGACGGCCGTACCACTAAGTATTTGCTTCCGTTGGGCCTGTACTCAATTATAAGCGATGAAAATGGAAAATCGGTTCTTTGGTTTGATCTCTAGCTGAGAGAAAAATTTCCCCCAAAAGACGAACAACAACAGAAATATTGCTGTCACATTAAGATATAGCGTTGAAAAGTCCTTAGGCCTTGTTCATATCAGCGTTTTAAGTTATTAAACTTGAGCACCGGTTCGATCTCTAGGTGTAGTACAGCTGTTACCGGCCAAAATTGGGTTAATCCTGCATATCGAGCTTACAAATCAAACTAGCAATGGAACCCCATCGAGACACCCCTAAGGCCCCTTCCTGCACCCCCACGCACTTATCACTGTGAGGTTATTGACCAGCAAATTCTTGTTGATCGTTCTAAAACATGATTGGTACCCAGCAGTGCAAATCGCAAGAGCTATGGAACCGAATTGAGATACCCCCAAGTTCCCCAGCGCCCTCCCCTCTAAGACTTTTCCAAGAAATTCTTGGACACAGAGCTAAAAGCACGAAATTTGTTACCCAAGCCATTCTTAGCAGTGCAAATCGTAACAGCAATGGAACCGTATTGAGATACCCCCAAGTTCCCCAGTGCTCTCCCCTCTAAGACTTATCCAAGAAATTCTTGCACACAGAGCTAAAAGCACGAAATTTGGTACACAAGTCATTCTTAGAAGTAGAGATCGAACTAGAATTTGTTGGCCATCAGCCCCAATGGAGGGAACACAGGGAAGCACTAGGGGGCCTTGGGGGTATCTCGTGGAGTTACATATATAGTTCACTTCTATTGCTACAGTGCATGCTCTTAGCATGTTCAGCTAGAATTTGTTGGTCATCGATGATTCATGGAGATGCGTAAGTGGGGGGTGGGGGGGGGTGAGTTCTGAAGGAGGTTTCGGTGGTTTTTCATAGTGATCCATGGCTGGTTCGATTTCTACTGCTAAAAATTACTTGTGTACCACAAACAATGATTTTGGTACGATCAGCAAGAATTTGTCGGTTATCAGCCTCATGGAGCGGGCATAGGGGAAGGGATGCTGAGGGGTCTTGGGGGATATCCCGGGAGTTTCATAGCTATAGTTTGTTCCACATTATGTTTTCAGAAAACTGACTAGATGACGACTCGTTTCCTTGCACTAAGAGTGCAAAAACATGTGGATATCACACTTGGAGACTCAACACAGTTACTGTTAGAGTTGACGAATGGGATGTGTACTGATTTTTTTGCACTCGCAGTGGAAGAAAACGTGACGTCATACAGTCAGTTTTTTTAAAACATAATGTGGAACTAAGTATAGTTCCATTTGAACTGCGAATAATGACTTGTGTACGGAATTTCGTGTTTTTAGCTCGATGTGCACGAGTTTGTTGATTAGCAGCTGTACTAGTTAGGGCAAAGAGTCCCAACAACAACGACAAGAAATTGCCATGCTGTGGAGGCCAAACGAATCTCCCCAGAATACAACACGATCAACAACATCAAGAATATCGTGGTCAAATGAAAACATCATTCAAAAGACCCTACCTTCGTCTGGTAGGTCTTTCAAGCTACAAAACTTTAAAAAATAGGTTCATTGGTTCGACCTCCAAGTGAGGGCAAAGAGTCCCAACAACATGATACATGCAAACATGATACATGCAAACATGATACATGCAAAGATTCTCTTCCAAGATCTATGGATAAGAAGAATAGGTGGGACGATGATATGGCAGAAAAACGTCAACAAAGGTTGGGAAGATGGATGGACTCTCCTCCGGGCCTAGGCTGCTTAAAAATACCTCGCTGGTACAATTTTCTGCCAGAAGATGATCTCCAGTTTCCTGTTTTTGCTGACAGCAGTGATCGAGCATATGGCTCAGATATTTTTGTAAGGATTGCCAAAAGTGGAACAGAAGACATCATGACTAGATTGGCAATTGCAAAAGCTAGAGTAGCTCCTGCAAAACGTGTCTCACTACCTAAAGCACAAGTTGCTTGGTCCATTAACAGCAGCTAGAATATGTACCTACTTCAAGGAAGCACTCGGATTGCCTGCCGAGCTAACTTACCTCTGGACTGATTCTGCCATTGGTATGCACAGGATTCAAAGCAATTCAGCTCACCGGAGGGCATTTGTTGCTGATCTGGTCCAAGAGATTGTGACCAACCTTGCTGACTTGGTCACCAAAGGATGCTATGCTGAAGATTTAGGAACATCCAAGCTACGGTGGGAATGCCCACGCTGGTTGAAACAAGACCCTAAGGAATGGCCAAGCAGGTCAGAAGTTAGATGGCAGTTGTACTCAGCTGGCACAGAGTGAACGTCGAAAAAGTGATGCACTGGTATTAGTCAGCTTATCAAGGGCAGAGTTGTTTAATCTAAAACGATTCAGCTCACTGTACCACCTCCTCCATCAAGGGAGGGGAGTTGATTAATCAGGGGAAGGGTCGGTTATGGCTGTTGAGTAGGCGGTGGAGGCGGGGGGGGGGGTTTGGAGGATTGGGCCAGGTTCGGAAAAAAGTGGTGACAGTAGTAATTTTAGTAAGATACTCAACCCTAATCATAACAACTCACAACGCAACAAGTTATAGGGTTTTCCTCAGTAAACAATCAAATACCTTTACTAATAAATTACAGGACGTCGACAGGTTAAAGCTTCCGCTAAGGAGGGGAGGGTAAATGAGATTAATGAAGTATTAGTTAAAATTAATGGCCACGCAGTGGAACGGCAGATAAATTGCCAAGTCAAGCAATCTCAAATCAGCCGCATAGAGCACTAAAATGGCGTGGGATAGGCACAATCATTTTTCGTTGCTCGCACTAAACTTCTAACTATAGAAGAGACGAACCTAGATTAATATCATGCGCTACAATTACACTTGAACGTTCTTTAGAAACTTATGCCTTTAATACAGCCATCCGGCCGCACCCTACGGATTATTAAACGCAACTGACTAAACGCATTCTAGTTAATTTGCACAAATGGGCGTATCCCTCGACGAGACAAAAAAATGGCTTGTTTACACAATCTTCGTAGCGAAATATACATGACCACTAGGCTAATAGCAATGATGGTAAAGTTAATTACCTTGCATTAGACGTGGAAACTTGGCCATGTAGTATCGGAATCCTAGGAGAGTGCTTGCGAATGATAGAAGACAGTCAGTCAATAGGTGCGGATGGTGAAACGGGAGAACACCAGAAGAGTTACAACCACAGGAACCATCTTGCTACGGCTTGCAGGGCTAGCCAGTGAAGAACGGTAACGTGGACGATTACGTCATCATTGGAAACGTCATGCGGGATTTTACGGTAGGCCAGGCTGTGAAGCCAAGTGTTGCCCCAAATGGACGCAAACGGGAACTGATGCGTGGAGAGGCCTAAACTAGGCACTAGGTCTATCTGAGTGAGCTCTCGGTGGTCATACGCAGGGGTATTTAAGCCCAGACAGAATTTGCATAAATGGATAAATGAGTTTAAAATTAATAATGAATGAGAACATATGAGAGATGAATGGATCGATAATTATGAAAGTAGTAGTTTGGTACATTAACATTAAATAATAAGTTTATAACATTTTATCATTTACTAAAATAGACACCAGGATAGGTAAGCAGCGGATACATCATGCATCGCCGGCATTTAACGTACCCACGACCAGACGTAAGTGTGAACCAAGAGACATCTACGGCGGCAAAGCCACGTAGAATCACGACATCACCACAAAGAGTTCAACGAATTGTGGCTTGGTTACAGAGAGAATTTCGAAACAGTGGTTAAGCTGAATCATAGTGACTGCCCAAGAGATAAGACAAGCTGCCATTTAATGGATCAAGATGTTCATCAAATGGAATTTGCTGTAGAGTTGGCACACTTAGAATGGGACAGGTTCAACTCCAGTCTGCAATGATATACCGGTTAAATCCCTTTCTGATGAAGACGGCTTGTTGCGGGCAAAGAGGTGACTGCTGTCTGCCTCAATGGTCAAGTAGACTCGTCATCCAATGATTTTTCCATCTTCCCATCGAGTCACTGAACTGATAGTAATTCAAAAACATGTACATCACAGTGGGGCGCAAGCAACATTTCCAGGTTCCTGAAATTAGAGAAAATGTTTCTACCAAACATGAATTAACAAGATGCAGGAAACATCGTGAACTGCTAATGAACCCATTTTGGAAAAGTTGGTCAAAAGAGTACCTGATGGATTTAAGAGCAGCGTGGGAAACAAACAAAAAATGGATGCAGGAAATGTAATAAAACCAGGGATTTTAGTTTTGTTTCATGATGAACATTTGCTAAAAACATCGTTGGAAGCTTAGATGTCTGGAAGAATCGGGAAATTATCTAGATTAGGGGCACCAACCTAAATCACCAATGCTACTCTGCATCCAAACACCATTTCGCAATTAAAACCCCGGGGAAAAGGGTGTGAGGGAATAAATGTTTAAAATGACGTAAAATGTTAGCCACGAAAATGATATATCAGCGGCAGCAGCATCCATATTGTGAAGGAAGAAGGGTAGCCAGAAAATCCAATTTTCGCCCCCCCCCCCAAAAGTTTACAGAACTTTTGCTTTTCTACTGAATAAATGTTACAAATTATGCTCCTCACTTGCGTTGCTTAACCTAACCAATCATAACCTAACCATCCTAACATAACCTATCATAACCTGACCAATTAACGACCTCAGTATAAAATGCGAAACCCCAACCAGTTAATTGCCTCAGTATGAAATGCCAAAGCCCAACCTTACCACCTAACCTAACCTAACTGACAATAACAACCAAACCACAAGAAACTAACAATAACAACAAAACAACGAAAGACAAATTTCGACAACGTTTGTTGTGGTGCAAATTGGGTTTTCCGGCCACACTTCTTCCAGAATCAAAGACCTCACAATATGCTGCCACCGTGGCAGCTTTAGCGTGTCTGTGACTAGCATTTTACGTCTGTTGAATAATTTTTTGAGAAGTTATAGGCTACAAGTTTCTCGCAGGTTTAGTGATGTGAAATGGTGTTAGAATGAAGAGTAGCATTGGTCAGTACACAAATTTAGTGATTTGGCGTAGTGCCCCTAATCGAGATAATTACCTAGAAGGGCGTGATGGCCGTGTCAGATCATGTATGACCAAAGTTGTGGGAGAACAAAGATTAAGGCGTCCAGTCCAGTTACTTTCACAATTAGATTTGTGAACCCTAGATGGTTCATGGCAGGCAGTTTGTTGAGAATTATATTTTAGTTTTTAATGTCATTATTACAGCTTACTGATCATATTAACTGAGATTAATATAAAAAAAGATGAAGTTGACTATTATAATTAGAAGGGATATGATAAACTAGTGATAACTAGAGAAAATATATCTACAAGTGGTGGTTTGATGATATCCGTAAAAACAAATTTTGATTTAACCTACAATAAAATAGAGCAGGATGAAAATTGCATTATTGAGATTGTAATACATGATCAAATAAATAAAATCCAAGATATGCAAATTGTGGTAATATACAGACAACCAACATCAAATAAAAAAGTTTTTTTTTTTCAAATTCTTTAAAAGAGATGTTAGAAAAAATGGAGAAAATAGCATGCACTAGATTATTATTGGTGATATGAATATCGACATACTTGAAAAAAGTGAAGACTGTGAAGATAATATGACCGACTCGTTATAGATTACTATGAAAATATATTAGCGGAATTAGAATTAAATTGCAAGAAGAACTGACCAACTACACAAGAGATTGTTTAAAAAAATGTAAAAAAAATTATCTTCAAAAATCACATATCGATCATACATATGTAAAAAGTAAAATTGGTAAATCAAGAGGTGGAGTTTTGACAGATAAAATTGCAGATCATTATTGGACAATGAGTTGGATAAGGAATAAAAAAAAAGGATAAAGATAACAAAACACTTCAAAATGAAGCTAAAGAGGAATTATTGCAAAGGACAAATAATAACCAAATTGAAAAAGAATTAAATCAAATAAACTGGAATTTTATCAAAATAATACTACAAAACAAAAGAAAAATATGTAAATAAAAATAAACAAAGCAGAAAAGGATGGATTACAGATGATTTACTAGATTGCATAAATAGAAAGAATAAAATCTGGAATGAATAAAAAACTTTGAGAACTAAAAATGAAGAGTTACTAGTTAAATATAGAATGGAAAAAACTTACTGATTAAAATTAATTAAAATTAATTAATTAAAATTAAAGAATGCAAAAAAAGAATTCTTTCAAAACAAGATCGAGAAGCGCGCTAGTGCTTCGCCCATCAAGTTCAGGTTGTTGGATTCATGGTGTCTAATTATTGCCATCTGATTGTTGTTGTGCAATTGTTGTTGTTATTTGTCAGTGTTTGGGCGAAAGCTACCAACTACTTCTCTTACCCGAGACATTAAACTGGCATTTTCTGGTATTGAATGTTAAATATTAATGCTACAGAAGCTTTGGAAATTATATAGCTCGACGGGGTTTACCGAGTAGGCAACAGAAAGCCCTGTTTTAGAGCTGTGCATAATGGATTTCAATACGAAAAAGGTATCTCAACATCGTTGATTTCGTGCTAATTACTTATTACTAGCTAATTCCACTCAGATAAAATAATTTATACGACAGATGTGCTTGAAATTTAACATTCAGTTCACACGTTTGACTCCAAAGATTGTAATAATTTGTAATGCTATTTTCGTGAACGTTGAGAACACGCCATCTGTTATTAAAATAATTGTCCGCCATAGCCGAGTAACAATGCAGCCTTGGGTAACTTATTGTTTCCGTTTCACAATTAAATCGAAGTGATACATTGTTAGTGTAACTTACCTAATATAAATGATTTATATCATCGTCTATACTAAACTATTTATGGGGGAAAAATCCGTGAAGGGTTACCGCTCCTTGAACAAAGCAAAAAAAAAATCTCGATTAGCCTAAACTAAACGAAAGTAACTTAATCGTGTCCCGTTGTTTTACATTCAAATGAATACTACGACCACTTTATTGGAAATATAATTAATCAGCGATCACTAACTATACCAAAGTTCTGATTTTCTTCAGGCTGTTCAAGAAACGATTTACAATCATATTTTCATAAGGCACTCACAATCAATACTTACATTAAAGAAAAACCATAAAACGACCAAAAGGGGTGATGTCATACGAAAAACTCATAAGGGTAAAAGGACCCATCACGTTTTTGCCATAGAAAGCAGTGATATCAGAGCCAAAATGGCTGCCACCAAGTTTTCCGTCCAAACCCTGATCACTCGGTGTTGTCAGTTAAGCTTGAGTGATCACGGTTCGGACCACAAACTTGTTGGCAGCCATTTTGGCTCTGATATCACAGCTTTCTATGGCAAAAACTTGATGGGTCCCTTTACTCTTATGGGGTTTTTGTATGATAAATAAATTACAAAAAAAGTAAGAAATCGATATGGGAAGTAGTAGATGAGTTAACTGGGAAGAACGATAAAAAAAACGACAATGAGATTGTAAACACTTTCAATGATAAAAGGTTAGACTATGTTGTAAATGAATTTAACAAAAACTTTTCGAATCAAGTAATAGAATTGAGAACTATAAATAAAGATGAACGTGAAATATATAATAAAAAAGGAAATTTTTCTAAAGACATAACAAACAAGAGGATTAAAAATACGTCTGTACGAAAATAAATAAATAAATAGTCTGTACGAAACAGACTATGTATTTAGAAGAAACAGCAGAGAAGGAAATAATAAATATCATAACACATTTAAAAAAAAATGCACAAGTTTCAGGAATAGATAAAATAAAAACTTATCGCATAAAAAAAAACTAAAGAAAATACTGCAAAAGCAATATGTAAGCTAATAAATGCAATGATCACGCATGAAGTTTGGCCAGATCAGTTAAAAATTCATATTATAAGACCAATACATAAAAAGGGAAATAAGCAAGACCTATATAATTATGGCCTAATTGCTTTATTGTCCATAACTGGAAATTTTGGAAACATTTTTTGTAGATAAAATATGGAAGTTTTTTGATAAATATAAAAATCTAACATCATCACAATTCGGATATAAAAAAGATATGGGAACAAACGCTTTATTATCGGAAATAAAAGACCTAATAAAAACAGGGGTAAATGATGGAAGATATATAAGAATTGTCTTAATAGATCTAAAAAAGCTTTTAATTCTTTTGATAAATTCTTTTATTAAAAACATGTAATAATTTAGATTTAAGAGGAAAAATACACAATATAAAAAAAAGATACCTATATGATAGAAAGATAATTGTACAAGTAAAAGAAAACAATAGTGTTCCAATTGTAAGTAAATACAGAGTACCACAAGGATCTGTACTCGGACCCCTATTGTAATTTATTTGCACAAATGACATTGTTGGTACTATAGAAATTCAATCCTATCCATGGAGTGTTAAATGCTTTAAATTGGAAAAAAAACTAACAATGAAATACTTAGGAATTGAAATTGACAAAAACTATACGTTTAAAATGCAAATAAAAGAAAGGGAATCTAAATTAAGGAAATTAAGTTCAAATATTTATAAATTAAGAGAAATATTAGATAAGAAACAAAAAAAATAATTTTTGATGCATGGGTCGTCAGTGTAATTAGATATAACATTGAGATTTATGGACAGCCAACAGATTATCTACTTGACAGACTACAAAAAAATTCAAAATAAATTAATTAAGATTTTGTTCGAGGATAAATATAAAAAAATAAAAACGGAAATACTATTTAAAGAAAATTTAGAATTAAGAAAATAAGGCAAGTAAAAATTTAGTTATATTAATAAAGTATTACTTTGACAATAAATGTAAGGTTAAAAAATGTAAATCGGCCGGTTGAAACAAGATCTATAAAAAGTTATAAATTACTTACTTGGAAAAAATAATTATGGGAAGAGAAGACGAGAGTATTTTATATCAAATATATTCAATGAAATTCCAAAAGATTTATTAAATTGCTTGAAATTGCTTGAGCTGTTTAAGAACGGCATAGTGGAGCTCATCTTTCGTAATGAAAAATAAAAAAATATAAATTTAAGAATATAAAACTAAACGGGAGAAATATATAGACCTGTAGCCTAATGCCATATAAAGAAATTGTATAAATTGTTTATTGAAATATTGAATTATTATAATGTAAAAAAAAATATGTATTTATGGTAATAATTTGCAATCTTCGCATGAGTAGTCGATGTATGGTGATGTAATAAATGTTTGTATCGTTCAGAATTATTGTAATTAAACTCAAACAAACTATATTATTACAATTTCGAGGGTGCATTTTTGTAACTGTTAAAAAAATAAAATTATTATTATTATTATTATTTTGTTGAAAAAGTGTACTAATTTGCTGTGACATTCAGCATTGCTACACTTTCTTCTTGTTGGTGAAAAATGGCTGATAAAGTGGTAATATCAACACTGGTGTTAGCCTCGATTTATTTCAGCCTTAACAAGTAATGCAGGATTTTGGGAGCAGAAGCAGGATTTGATCATTAGTGTGGGTGTACAGGCAGCCTTGACAATGATGTTAATATTCGCAGATGCTTTTAAGTCATAAAAAAAAAAACCCAAGATCTTTAATATTATTTTCGCTTTCTAGAATGTTAATTACTATGCAGTAGCTAAAGTTACATTTTTACTGCCAAAGTGTTATGGATTTGTATTTAACTGCTGAAATAGGTAACTGCCAGTTTTCCGACCAAATATTCACTTCATTAACTGCATAATAGAGCAGCGTCAAGTGACGTCATATGGCTACAAGAGAGATACCTGCAAGGGGCACTAGATTGAAATGGTGGGTTAAACAACGACACTTCTAGTCAAGCCAGTGCTTTGAGAGTGGATTTCGTGGGCTTAAAATAAACCCTTATGCTGCTAAGGTTGTAATTGGAAAATAAAATTCCACTTGCTTAAAAATGTCAGCGACTGCCAACAAATCGACAAAAATCGCGCGTTTTTTAGGCCTAAGACATCCAGTCTAATAGCATTGGCTTCAGTAAGACGCTCTTTTTTTCCCCCACCAGTGCACCTTGCAGCTAACCCAGTAACTAACTCCACCATAGAGTTATATACAATAATACTACGTCACGTCACTGCCCTATAGATTTTTACACCATCCGCAAATTTGGGGACCATAACACCCTAGGTGTTACAATGTAGGTAGTTGATGTAGATTGGTAACAGCAAAGGCCCTAGAACCGACCCTTGTGGCACACCACTCGTTACTGAGATTTCTTTAAATTATTTACTTCCTTCATATACTTGTGCGGGGTGTTTTAAGCTTGAGTTTCATTCCACCGTATGAAAGGGACCACTCGTTAACAAGATGCTCGTCTGGATGGGTGGAGGGGGGGGGGGGGTAATTTGCACTGTGATATGGATGAGTTGTTAGTTTACACTTTATTCACAGTGAGTACAGTTATGCAGTTACTTCTTTCTTCCTACATTTGTTACAGATGTAACTTACGTGTATTGCTCCCCAATTTTTAAGTGGTGTTTATTTTACTTCAAAGCCATTAACAGTTGCTAAGAACAATGAGATAGGCTACAGCTTGATTAAGTTTTTTACAATTTGATATTTCAAACCTTTGCTTCGAGAAATCGTAGTAGGAATCCTGCTAAAAGCAATCGTCCACTTTACGAGAGTTGCAGTCGGTTGACTGAAAAATTCTCATGGCAAACTAAAAATTATTCCCTTGACAACTCGATTGAAGTTGGTTTTCATGTGTCTGTCTGTGTGTATGTGTTAAACAGGACGGAAAGCCGACGGCCAACAAGAGTTAAATTAATACATTTGCAAACCTACTTACGTTGCCTTTTGGACTTATATGTCAAACTGCCTCAGCGGGGAATTGAACCAACGACCTTTGAAACCTAAGGCCGCTGTCAAACCGCTGAGCCATACTGACACGGCCTGTGTCAATATGAATCAGCGGTTGGTTCTCGGCCTTTTGTTTCAAAGGTCGTGGGTTCGATTCCCCGCTACGGCAATGTCCGTAGTCCAAAAGGCAACGTAAATAGGTTTACATCTGTATTTATTTGTGTGCATGTCTCAGAAAATATCAGTTTTGCTACTGCAGACATTTATAGTTCTCGACAATTTTTCAAACTTTTTTTATTGGCCGAGCGAGCAAATCTAGTGCATTTATATCTGTATGTTTGTCTGTTTGGGACAAGACAACGTTCGCAGTTTTATTCTGATTCGGTTGAAATTTCATGGCAAGATTGTTTTGGTGCCTGAAAAGCCTTATATTAGTTCACAGACGAAATTCCTACCCTAAACATTTTTGGGGATATTCTTTATTTCGTTGAATGGCTAACCCTATTTTGTTTAGTAGCGGAAGTAACAGCCCGATTTATAAACCTGCGGCCTCGAAAACTACATAGCCAACACAAAGCCAATTACTAAAGCAAACCAGAGTGGAAATTCTTTTAGTATGAAGAATGCAGAAAATAATTACTAACGTAAAAAATATCAAAACATCATTGTTGCCCATTCCACGTGTTTTGAAACAATGTGGTCACTTTTTAAAATCATTTCTGCAGTAAATTGCACGCCTGGATTCAGTGCTGTCCAGCAGCACTCTTAAAGATGAGTGTTGGATTCGTTCCCTTGCTTAGCTGTTCGCTTTCATCGTTCGTTTCGGTGTTCAAATGCTTTACACTCAGGAATTGCTGTGTAAGACAGAAATGAAAATGCAGAAAACCCATTCTGCTAATAATTGAGTTCAGAAGACCTCGATTACTTGGCCAAGAGAGAGATGCTACATCAGTAATACATGGGTTTTACGTTGTAAAATTTAATTGTAAATATTCCGTGACCACTCTACTCATGATGTGATTTTTGCCGTTATTCCTTTCTATTTCTGCCCAGTGCTCTGCGAACAAATCCAACATCAATCTTTACGAGCGCAGTAGCTCTGCCACATTACGCCGGATTAGATGTTTAATGATAACAGAAGCAATCATGTTGTTTCAAATCTCGTGAAATTGGCAGTAATAGTGTTTTTTTTTGCTTGTAAGGTTACCATTTGTAATTTCCGCATTCTTTGTACTAAAAGAACTTCAATAGGGCACATTAGGGCAAGCGGCTTTGTGTAGTTCGTGTAGTTTTCTGGGCCACTAAGCCTTATAGATCGGGTGCCCTTACCGCAGTTGCTAATTAACGGGTAATAGAAGACGAGAACATCTCCGAAAATATTGAAGGTAGGAGTTTCATTCAACATAGTTCCCTTGTCAATCAAATGTTCCCTTTGTAGAACAGACAGCACACACAAAGTCCTCTCACTACAGAAAGTATGGTGCAGCCTAATGGTTAATGACGGTTCATCTAAATTAAGCCAAGTTTTGACCTTGCTCACGTCGCTCGCTTAACCGTGTTATTGTCATATTCTGAACTCAAGTATAATACCTGGAATAAAAACAATGAAAAACTTCTATTTAAAATTCCTTATATTTTATAGCTGCTTTTTACAAAAGTATAATTCACAATTTTCTTTATTTTTGGTGTTCACCATTCATTATTTCAACCTAAAACCCACTGTGATCCCTGTATACCGTAAGACCTTGGTGTGTTGTTCATTCAGATTATTATGTCCAAACACGACATTTGATACATAAATTCAATCATGTATTTGTTGTGGCTGGCTTATAAAATCACACAAGCAATATTCACTCGGCCGGCTGACACTCAATTACATGCATAGAATAAAAAAAATTGAAAAACATCATAGTTGATTTTGCTACTTCTACAATCGTCAATTCCTTTATTTTTATATTTCTTTATTTCTTATTTTTATCCCCCCCCCCCCGGGGGGGGCGGTGTACCCTAAAACCTTAGTGTGTTATTAATTCAGATAATTATGTCCCTACATGACTGTTTATAAATATATATATATTCATTTTAGGATGCAGAAGCCTTGAAAGAACTCAACAATCTCGGCCAAGCCCTTGAAGAGGCCATTGAAAATGGACTGAACGTCCACGAAGCCCTTTTTCTCTTAGATACTCCATCGGCAACCATCACACATTTGAGAACAGGAGCACCAGATGATGTCCCTGCCTTAGCGTGTGCATTATCTTGGTTCTCTTGTTGTTCTTTATACGACTGTTCAGGGTAGATAAAGTTGTGGATGATAAATGAGACAATAAAGAATAGCGCATAATCTAAAAAACGTATTGGGTAGTATTTCTGTCAAGACAAGAAATAATCGAGTCTTGTCTTGTCTCGAAAAAGCAAGACAAGACAAGATCAAGAAGTGATAGGTAGCTTCAGGATCAAGCACAAGAATGACCGTGTCAGTCAAGATCGAGACAAGATCAAGAATTAAGGCCGAGACTTGACTTTTCTCGATATAATTATACAACGTATTGTGACGTCACAAACTGTTATCCAATCGAATTTGAGAGGAGATGTGAGGGCGATTTCGTTGGATAAAATCAGGCACGCTCGTCAACAATGGCATCACTACTGTAGGATACAACAGCAGTCAGTGAGCCATGTAGTCGGCAGTTTTTTCGATATTTCGAATATGTTATTGTCAGAACTGTGCT
>JAHWFP010043960.1:0-13438 GCA_023313725.1 Lithobius niger | reverse complement strand
CAGCGAATTTAAATTTCATTTCTTTTCCAAGCTGCAAACAAAGATTTCAAGCAACAATGTCTTGAAAATCAACACTGGTCTTAAGATTTATTGTAAAAGTCTGGACGAACTAAAAACTGAACTGTAACGAAGGACAAAAGGGAAACATTAACGTTGCCGTGGATTGAGTAAGAATAAAAGGATGCACGTTAGATAAAAGGGTTTAAAGGGTTTAACGAGCGTTAACCACTCCTGGTCATCTGCCCGAAGCCCTAAGGCCCTATGTCTGCAACAGCCAGATTCCCAGGCGGTCACCCACCCAAGTATCAATCCAGCCCAATGCTGCTTAACTTCGGGGATCTGACGAGAACCGGTGTTTCCAGCACTGCAAGGCCGCAGAATAGATGATGCACGTTAGATGATGGTTACGCAACAATACGAGCATCCACGAGCTAACGGGATTTTTTGTTAATAACCCAAAAATAAAATACTTCGCGTTCTGCTGTTTTAGTAACAGCGACCTTCAGGAGTTTCTGCATGACTAAATGTCAACGAAATCTTGAAAAGTTAAAAGGAAGGTGTAGGGATACACAAAACAACTTAAGGGGATGCGCTGATTGAGTGAGCGAAGCGAACGAAATCAGCGATTGTTAGCGAGTGTGTGCTAAAATGGGTTTGAAGCAACTTAAACATGTAAAGAGTGGTCATACAATAAATTATGCCGTGGCAATTTGGCTTATCTAACGGCTAATTGGCAATGGTAAATTTGAAAATTAGAAATGTGAAAATTTATAGAAATAAAATTCCTCTAGAAAAAAGGTACAGAAGAAGATAACACGGCGTAACCTTATGTAGGTTCACAGTCCTATGAAAGTTGTGATATCCACTCAAAATCAAAACTGGTATAAAACCCGCCAAGTTTCCAAAAACGATCGACCTTTGAAGGTAGTGATATCATTCAACCAAGGAAAGGCCGCCAAGGTCAATCATATTAGCCAAGTTAATCGCACCCAATAATAGTTCGAAAGTTCAATGAAAACTTGAAGATTGCTACAGCGAGTAGCAATCTTCAAGTTTTCATTGAACTTTCGAACTATTAGTCGGTACGATTAACTTGTCTAGTAGGATCGACCTTGGCGGGCTTTCCTTGGTTGAATGAAATCACTGCCTTCAAAGACAGATCGTTTTTGGAAACTTGGCGGGTTTTATACCAGTTTTGGTTTTGGGTGGATTATTTGTAACACCAACACAAACTATGCCTTGAGATTCCCCAAATAACTGACACACGAACGGCTAGATTTTTTCCTGACTGATACGTCTACAAAATCCCAAATATTTACCAGCATGGTAAACTGTCTTCTTCATGTCTGAGATGACGCTGCAGCTTTGACGTAGACTGAGTAATTGGTTCAGGCTGAAATGTGGGGTTGTTGGCAATTGATTCATCTTCCCAGTGAAGCATGGGGGCTGTGTGGCGTAGCAGCGCAGTTCCGGTAGCTCATGAATGGCGTCTGTGACTGTCCACTGATCCTGGCTCCCCTTGTCCAACATTGCAAGGAATGACTGAGGTGGCTTTAAACTGTTATCGTTTAGTGGGATGAAAGAAGAATGAGCCATCTGTGTTGACGGTTCAGGTTGCTTAGTTGGTATGTAATATGGATCAGGTACCAATGCTTGTTTTCTAGGAACACACAGTTTTTAAGAAGTTGGAATGGTAAGACCGTTTAATGATAAGGCTGTTTTAGCGGATTCGGTCCAACACCAGATTCAGTATGAGTATTCCTGATTTTCCTATCGGGCAAGAAAAGTCAGGCTGATGGGTCAGACCGATTATGAAGATCTCAGTTGTAACATCACTCCTGTTGTAATGAACCAAAGGGATGCAAGTTCAGATATACATACCATGACGTCAGCAGCACGAGGGTTAAGTCATGCAGTTAAAATGTGCCGCGATTCCAGGTGTATGCTTAGATCGGCAATATCGGCAATTAGTTAAGTCAAGTTCATATAGCTTTGCTGATGGCTCGTTTTAGACCAGTTTTTGTCGCACTTGGGGGCAAGTAGAGGCTGTCTTGTTTGGCTATGTCTTAAAACATAGTTTTTTAATGGATTCGTTAGTATGCGGGACCATAGGAGTAGGCATGTACAGCAATGGTTTAACATATCTATAGTGCACTAACCAAAGTGCAAGAATTTTAGTTCTGTCAATACTAGTTTAAAAGAACATATTATGTGGATCACAAAAAATAAGCCTCCAAAGAACACAACACAGTACACGATTGTGCTTTAAACAGAATATGATGACAGAAGCTGATGCATTAGTCGGGGTGTGGACTGCAAGTTCAGGCAGTAACCAAGATGAACAAGTGAAAAGAATAAAATTTAGTTCGTACATCTTTGGCATATTTTCTTTCGGATATTGAAAAGTTCTGATCAACTAGTTCAAAATGAAACTGGAGAGGGCTTAGTTTAAAAATGGAAATTGTTCATGTAATACCCTGCTAAAGGTCTCTCGGTAGAATTTGGCTTGGAAATACCATGGATCTTTTACATGGCACAATAAACATGAACATTAGAGAATTCCCGTAGCCCCCAAATGCACAGATGGTCTGAGGAAGGATTGAACCCTTTGGCGTATGAGACAGTGGTGGTAACCAGATTTTTTAAATAGTTCTCAGAAGAGGAGGGGAGGGAAGAAGCCAGTGACAAATGAAGTGGGGGAGAAATGCGAGGTTCGGAATAAAGTTTGGTACTGTACAAAGTGCCAATCACCACAAAATAATACCAATCAGTGTTTGCTTGCTCCGTGCGGCCAACGACCTGCATAGGAAAGACAATACGTAACAACAATACGTATTGTGGTATTAATGCGGAGGGAGATTACCAACATTGAAAACGTAAGGATTCCAATGGATGACAATGGTCCGGTACAAGCAGTTTAATGAATACTTTTGGCAGAGAGAAGTCCGAGGAGGTGTGACATCGTCCGACGGCAATTAAAGGTGGGTTGCCACCACATGTAAGTTTGCAGCATCCAGCACTATCTAGTTATACCTAGCACTTGCTCACTTCAAACAAAGGAATGGACAAAGAAATACCTGTTAAAGCAACAATCAAGCCACATGCCTCCTTAATTATTAAGTAAAAAATCTGATACGTCCCCGTGCACCTGGACGCAAGCTATGAAGGTTAATGGCATTATTGCCACTTAATGGCGCTAGGGTAGAATATAAAGAATCTACCGTGGTGCCATCTAGTGGCAGTAATTTCGTTAACCTTTCAGCTTACTCCCAGTTGCACAACGACGTACCAATTTTTTATTCAATAATTACGGAGGCGCGTGGCTTGTTTGTTGTTTAAAAGATATTTCTCTGTGCATTCCTTTGCTCACTGCAAGCAAGTGCTAGAGAGAACTAGATAAAGAGAGATGGCGCTAGATACTGCAGACTTTCATTGGTGGTAACCCGATTTAAAAAAAAAAACATTCCTAAAAACAGACACTGCAAGGGTTACTGCATCTAATGTTTTTAAATAACTACAACTCGGAAAACAACTGCATGGGTTGATACGCGTGGCTGATTTTAGAAGAGTTCCTAAAATTATAAATCATTTTTAAGCTACAAGTAGATCCCACTGTTTCTATGCTACATTAAACAGATTTACAATACTGCACAAACTTCTTTAATCGAAGATCATTTGTTGATGAAGTTTTGTTCAAATTTTAACAGGCTAGAGTTGCTTCAGAAAGTCTGAATAATATTCATCTAAAGAACATGTCGACCCTGGAAGGAATTCAGGTACGTATACTCTCCACCTTTTATTGTATTTCTCACGTTTATCATTCTTACCAAGAGTTAGATACATTTGGGAGAGTTTGGGATTATAAAAATACGCTAGAGAGGGAATTGCTAATTTCAAACAATCGTACCTAGAGGGCACTTGTAATTTCTAATCATCCCATGTCGTAGGTAAAAATTATTTTCTATATACCGACGAAAATATCGATTACCTGTAATTTACAGCATTTCGCTCCTCAAATGCGCTCTTCCCCTAGAGAAAACTTGCTGGCTTCCCTGTCAGCTCGGTAGCTTATCCTCCTACTCATGCGTGGCACAGACCTCCTATAAAAGCACCATACTAGCCCCGGACCTGGCTTCATCTTCCTTCCTAGGGCGCATGTCTACATCATCACCATGCTTTCTCTGCCTTCAAGTGGACTTTTCACTGACCGAGTCTCTTCACCCCAGTCGACAACATTTGCCTGGATCACCTGTGTTACCCCGTCTTTATTCGCCGGACTTTCTCTTTTTGAAACCACAGTGACCAGCGACCCTGTCTCAGACTGTCATCCACGTCAGAGGGATATTTCGGTTGCCAAGTTCAACATATCTAAGATGTCTGATGCTTTTCGAGGACCTCGTTCGCATCCAACAAGATTGTATTTTACAACATCTTCTTCGCAACAGGCCTCCACATCGTTATCTTTCACCTCTTGCAAGAAATTTCTGATACCACCGGCCTCGGTCCGCAGTCCTGCTTACTATAACATCTGTATATACTGACACAAAGAATAACTATATATATATATATATATATATATATAATATTATATATAAATATATATATATTATATATATATTATATATAAATATATATAAGAAGAGACGACAGGAACGAAGACAACGACCGACATACTTAATCTTCTTCACGACCCATGGCAGAACCCCACATTCGCCACCACAGATCAACCCCTTCCGGTGCCCCTTCTTGCCAACGACCACGTCTATTGGTCCTTTTCTTCTCACTACACCACTCTCGGCTTCTTTCCTGACCGACATGAAGAGACCCCTTCCCAGACGTTTTGACGACCACCTGACATCCCTATGGTGGCACTTACTTGTTGATTGTCGCCATCTTGATGGTGTTCGTCGTCGTTTCCATCTACCGCATGACACTGCGCGTCAGTTGGGCGATAAGTCTGTCCTCCTGTCCGGTGTTTTTCAATTTTTGCAGGAGGTACAGATGTATGACAAGATTTAGATCAGAGATTTGAATAACATCTCTGTAATGTGTGCTGCAGTGGCAACCCGGACCACTGCACTGTGACTGAGGTTGGCGCTAATGACCAAGTTGTCGACGCGCCATTTAGCCTCAATCTCCCGCCCCTATGGTCGTCCTCCCAGCTTATCCGGTACAACGTGCATATCCCGACATGCATAAGAAGCAAAAGAAGGGGGAATGGCGGTCTCCATCAGACTGAGCTTATCTAAAACCCACTAAAAAAGGATCACTCCAAATTGCCATTATTCCGCTTTATAACTCAGGCTACGACCATACTCTCTCGACGGTCATTTACTGTCATTCCTGCTGTCGGCTTTTCCGACCATTCCAACACACTGCATTGGTTACACCATTACGCAACCTTGCCTCACCGTTTAGTTCACAGGTGTCTCTAAGAACGGTCGGGGGTTTCCCCATTCTATGGTCATGTGGCGCAAATTCGCTTGGAGGGAAGCTTACTACCTCCATTAGCGGCAACATCACCCACATAACTTGGATTCTCGTTTCTTCCATCTTTTCATCATGGGCCCCTCCGATACAAAGGAGGAACCAGCATCTCAGACACGTCCACACCACAAGGCACACCTGTTCCAGCAATAGTTCCCAGTTCTTCCCAACATCGTTTGCCAATCCCAGAGAGCTGCCATTGCCAGATTTCATTACAAGCCAACCCCACTTCGATCCACACCTGGTTTGCCAGAGCCACAGGAGCTATGACTATTACACAATTAAGTGCTGAATTTGTAAGAAGACTCCTGAGAATAAGTGGCTTATCATTCTCGAAAACTCACTAAAGTCACGAATCCGTTCAGTTCAAAAGGCCAAAAAACGGGCCCGTGACCATCCATAAAGCGGCTGCAGCCACCACAGAGTCACCCTCATAACCTGCTTCCTTCAACCCAAAGAAGCCGACCGCAGCTCTTCCCCACAACATTCGAAGCCCGCTCTGCACGATTCGCCTTCTCGGACCCCTGCTGAAGAAGCTCTTGCCGATCATCAGTCTCCTTGTATTATGCCCTCAGTTTCACGACCATCAACCTCCCGTCGCAAGTTTAAACAAACAGCTGGCTTACCCACGAAGAATCGGGGTAGCCAAGGCAAACAGGCAAACGTTCCTTCTGGTACAATGGTCCCTTCCTCCACATCACCTACTGCGACTGTGCGTCTGGTACAGAACGCTCCATCTTCTTTCATCGTCGACCATGCTGCTGCCACTGTCCAATCGACCATGACTGGTCTAGCTGTCCACACTTCTACTCAGTCCTCTTCTGAGCAAAGTGCCCCGTTTCCGTCATCAGCAATTTTATGTGCTTCTATCATTTGAGGACTTGATCTCTCTCCAGATAACCTAGCACACCTTGGCGTGTACATTGCCTTCCTCTTAGTGACCGCACGTGCGTTTTCCATGGAGATGACAGGCTTTGCACGAAAATACAGCACTATCGTCGATAGTCAACTTCCTCCTGTCGTCCAGTGCATCTCTGGCTTTGGAAGTCACTCACCTCCGCCACCGGGTATCTCACTTCAAGTCAAAATGGATTCTGCTTAAGACCAAGATACGCTGGCTTTCACATTTGCAACCAACTGCACCCTGGTGCGTACAGCATTGTTTGAAGTCAAAGACTTGCCGGGGCCCCTATAGACGTTCACCCACAATGTCGCGCTGCAGTCGTTCTGCCCCATCTTGCTGTCACGAATCCCACCAGGCTTCACAAACGACCACCCTGTCATCTCCACGAGGCACGGCGTCTCTAGAACATCCTTTACCAATGGGAGTTGTCCTGGGTCGTGCAGCGGACTCCCCATGTCATTACAAGTCACGACGTTCTCAATCTGCCTCGCGTTCCACTTCTTCTTCGGGACCTTTGGATAGCCTTGTACAATCTTGGCCTTCGGCATAAGCTTCAACTTCCGACGCAATAGGTTCATACACAGTATGGTAATACAACGATGCTCCATGCTTCGTTCCCGTTTGTCAGGTATTTCTGAGTGCTCCAACCACAGTACACATCAACTACTTTGCGCTGCATGTTATGAACGGGACAGGGATGTCGTCCTAGGCTTCCGGCTTTAACCTAACTTCTTCAATTCGTCGTTCATCCGCTTTTTTATATAACAAACTAACGATTCATCTCCAACTTCTTAAGGCTGAAGAGCCTGATCTACACTGTTGTCTCTCTCTCAACCTAAGCTCGACTTACTCACTGTTTCCTTTTGCGGGGGGTTGACCCTCCTGAATGTTCTTGGTGTCGACGGCCTCTTACGATCCGGCACTTCCTTGTTGATTGTCACCATCTTGATGGTGTTCGTCGTCGTTTCCATCTTCCGCATGACATTGCGCGTCAATTGGGTGATAAGTCTGTCCTCCTGTCCGGTGTTTTTCAATTTTTGCAGGAGGTACAGATGTATGACAAGATTTAGATTAGGGGTTTGAATAACATCTTTGTAATGTGTGGTGCAGTGGCAACCCGGACCACTGCACTGTGACTGAGGTTGGCGCTAATGACCAAGTTGTCGACGCGCCATTAAGCCTCAATCCCCCCCCCAAGCTACCAACCAGAAGCTCATACTCAGACAACACACGGGCCACCTTCGACACTTCACGTTTCATCAGTCTGGAACTCTCCATCGACTTTTCTTTCAGAAATCAAACAACCATCCCTCGCTCAACACCATTTCGATCAACACAACCGCTGATACACCATACTCTCTCCAAAGTATTCATGTGCACTGACCGTCTGGTGATTCCATCCTGACTGTGCGGACCAGTGGTCATCCCCCACTACTCCTGACGTTCTTTTCTCATCCAAAAGCTCCGTATTGTTCTCTGTGTTCAACTGACACATGCCCTTTCGTTTCGTTCGCACTGCTGCTCTGGCTCCTCAGGACTGTCACAAACTGGTTGTCTGTCATGTTCGGACGCATATTTACTCCCTATATCCTTTTTCTTTTGCCAAATCAGGTAAACATAGTGCTACGTGCTTTCTTATTGAACTTGGACTTCGTCAAAGCTGAAACGTTTCTTGAGTCGCAAGTTTTTCGGACAATTAGCACGACCATTTACCCTAGCAATTGCTTTTCGATGAACAATCTGCTCGGGTGTCAGCAAACTAGATCGCATCTGATGTACCTCAAGTCATCCTCCGCTACTGGTCATTTCTTTAATGCAAAATCTGCACTAGGACTTCGAGGTACCGCTCTATATCTGACCACAGACGATCCTCACGGTTGCCCTCCAGTCTCCAGCTGCCACCACGTCGACCAGTCCAGCACCCTTCCTAGATCTGCTTGTGACCCGGCATTCACATCCTAAAGGAAAATTTAGGGGACTGTTTTCTGTTAGAGCTATTTTGTCCTTCACCTCCCGAACCTGTAAGCATCCACCTCATCCCGCACCCGCCGACCATCATACGGTCACCATTACAACAGCAACCACTCATTGCAAGTTCATTCTCTTGATATTCTACAATGGCAATATCATGAGCGTGGTTCGAGGATACACGAACCGGATGACTGCACGGACGTTTTTCACGTTTTCCAATTACACGATCGCTTCAGGGTCACTGAGTCTGTTGATTCAGCGGCAGCGAGCTCGTAGCTCGGTTACCCATTACCATGTGGCCACCTCCATTGTGACAAAGTCTGATGTAATGCTATAACTTGTAGGTAATTTGTATGTTCGCCATCATGTAGAAACATCAAAATACTAGGGCCACCTGGTTGATTTCAGTTTCTATTGCCTAACAGAAAATATACATTACCTTTACCCGCCCTCGCTCCCCTCTGGGTCGCCATGGTAACGACGACTGAGAGGAAAGAAAGATGAACCTAGGGCCGGCGGGGGGGGGGGGGTTTATAGGAGGTCTGTACTGCGCATACGCAAGAGGATAAGCTAACGAGCTGGCAACGAAGCCAACAAGTTTTCTCTAGGGGGAGATCGCATTTGAGGAGGCAAATGCTATAATCACAGGTAATGTATATTTCCGATTAGGCAATAGAATCGAAAATCAACCAGGTGGCTCTGGTATTTTGATGATTCCATACTTGATCTACTTAATTCTGCCAAACAACCAAAAGTTCGTTCAATAAGTCCTGTCTGGTGCAAATTACAGGCCTAGTTGCTTAAATGTGAGCTTAATGGCATATGACGCAATCTGATGGAGAGTCAACGCACTGCTGCTGTAGTTCCTATCACGTGAGGGAAAAAGTCGTTTAAATATTAATTCTATCCAATATTCAACTCATGATATTACATAAAACCTAAAAAAAAAAACAGCAGCAAAGAAATAATAAAAATTGTGAGAACGTAATTTTTAAAAGAAAATAACTTCCGCTAACATTGTCATTTCAATGTACTTTTCTATATTATCACTAGGTGTTCAATAACCCAACGCTAATCGTAAAGAGAAAAAGAGTATATTTGTATATTACATTTGTATGTTACAATACTATGCAACCTTTTCAAGCACTTTAAAAAAATTAGAAATATAATAGGCTACATATGACTTTCAGCAATATTTAGAAGATATTCACACAAGATTCCACTTTTTGGCCTGTAATATTATTTTGGATTCCATTTTAGTCAGCCATCTTATTCGTAAACGAAGCAAGCAGTCTGCATTAAAAACTGGCCCTGTGAGGATACACAAAACACTAATCTGAGAAAGAAAGAAAAGACAAAATCCCCGAATGGGACTCGAACCCAGGACTTCCCGTTTACTAGCCGGACGCTCTAACCACTGCGCTACAGGGGCGGGTACTAGCTTCAGGCTCCAGCCGAGCTAAGTAGCTGTTCAATTTTCTCAGCAGTGACCAGAGGTCACAAACACACATACAAAGAGGGAAAGCAACATTGCTTCCTTGTACGTGTGTTTGTGACCTCCAGGTCACCACTGAGAAAGATTGAACAGCAACTTAAATCGACTGGAGCCTGAAGCCAGTACCCGCCCCGGTAGCGCAGTGGTTAGAGTACCCAGCTAGTAAACGGGAAGTCTTGGGTTCGAGTTCCAGTCGGGGCAGTTGTCTTTTCTTTCTTTCTCAGATTAGCGTATTGTGTAACCTCAGAAGGCCAGTCTTTAATGCAGACTGCTTGCTTCGTTTACCCTTTACCTTGTGACTTCTTCTTTATTTACTGCTTGCATTATTTTTAGTGTGGAGGCCAAGAAGCAATGTTACTTTCCCTCCTTGTATGTGTGCTTGTGACCTCTAGGTCACCACTGAGAAAGTTTGAACAGCTACTTAGCTCGGCTGGAACTTGAAGTCAGTACACGCCCCGGTAGCGCAATGGTTAGAGCGCCCGGCTAGTAAACGGGTAGTCCTGGGTTGGAGTCCCAGTCGGGGCAGTTGTCTTTTCTTTCTTTCTCAGACTAGTGTATTGTGTATCCTCACAAGGCCAGTCTTTAATGCAGACTGCTTGCTTCGTTTATCCTTTACCTTGTGATTTTTTCTTTATCTTCATCTTATTCGGTGTGGAGGGGGATTGAGGCTTAATGGTACATCGACAGCCAGGTCATTAGCACCAACCTCAGTCACAGTGCAGTGGTCCGGGTTGCCACTGCACCACACATTACAGAGATGTTAAACAAACCCCAAAATCTAGATATTTTCATAGATGTGTAACTCCTGCAAACATTAAAAAAATTCTGACAGGAGGACAGACTTATCACCCCATTGATGCACTATATCTCGCAAAAGATGGAAACAACAACGAACACCTTCAAGATGGTGACAATCAACAAGCTTGTGCCAAACCGCAACTGCCATCAGTAAGTTTGGTGTGTCCAATGCTTAAATGGGCCAACATCCCCTCTTCACGATGACTGTGGCGACAAGCCGATTGCCAATGGACAGTGCATTTAATAGCCAGCAATTTATTGCTGTCTTGTCTGTCCCACAAGGCTTGCCAAAAAGCGTGCAATCTCAGACTTAGAGTTGGAATGTCGTCCGAGTGAACAAGGCCACGATCCCTTTAGAGAGGACCAGAAAGGGCCCTTTTCACTGCAGAATCATCGTACTCATTCCCAGCATTCCCAACATGGCCCGTGATATAGCAGAAAATTACCGTTTTCTGCTAGCCAAGCAAGCAGAGCTCCGATACGCTGTGTCAAAGGGTTTCGAGGGTTGTCCGTTTTTGAACACGTTTTCAACCGCCATCTTGGATTTACGAGACTTGAATAGGACCTTTTTTGATAAACGTGTAATTCTGAATGTTTGTAACCAGATTGGGTTCAATCTCATGAACGATTTAGATATCACAAGCAAAAAAAATATGCCTTTTTGGACCGTCATTTTTTATTTGTATCAACTGGTACATATCAAGTGTTATCGAGTACATTTTCGTTCAGCTGTACTTCAAGAATATTCCTTCCAAATTTCATTCAAATAGCTTCATGCGTTTGGCAGTACCTGCTGTAAACCTGTGTTTGGGCACTAATTTTGCCCACCAGCTTGAATTTTCATAAAAGTTGAATAGGGCTTGTTGGTTAATATACTGTTCTGGATATTCGTAACAAATTTGTGTTCAGGTGGATGAAAGATTTAGAAATACAAGCCAAAAACATTTTTTGAAGGATATTTTCGGCCACTATTTTCCAAATTTTATCAACTGGACACAAAACCTAGCAAATGGCTCTTTCACACGTATTTCAAGTAGTATTGCTACGAAATTTTATTCGAATCGGTTTATTTCGTAAGCTGGTTTTTGATGACAATTTTGGACACAGCCTCTGATTGGCAGCTTTTGGTCACTATTGTACTTCATCTATACGATCTCATTTTTTGCAATGGCTACTTGCTGAACGCCAGTCTGACTAAGGGTGCGTTTACATAACAAGTCATTCCCGCTCGCCGAATGCTACATGCTAATCAACCATTATTTATTTATGATTAGTTTCCCGTTGCTACTAAATGAATACGGTAATAGATAACAAATTGCATGTATTATAAATAACAACACGGATAAAGAACAAAGTGCTACAGTAATTTTAAACATTGGTACAAGATTGTTCTCATTTCACGCTATTTCCAAAATTTGCTATTCTCCCTCAAAGTACAGCTTCTAGCATTGGTCATACGTTGGTAGAATAAATAGCTTCTTGCAGCGAGAATTCAAAATCTAACTTGGCGTCCATTTCGTGGCTATCGAATAGTAGATAACGCATCGAATGCCGGCATACAAAAAACAATCCGTCATCTTGTACTGCAGTAAAAATTGTTTTTTTGGTATCATAAATCGACGCTCAAATGTTGCAAGCATCGTACCCTGTGTCACGAGGCACGAGGAGAAGATTTGCTACGTCGTTGCCATGGTTACTACGTATAGACAACTCGAAATCCGCATACTCCGGTAAAGGCGAGAAGCAGCCATCAGATTTTAGTATTGATCAAGTAAAAATTAGTGAGCGAGAAAACTATCGTTGCGTAAATGCGCCCTAACCCCATAGAGATCAACTCATTTCCATGTAGGATTGTGAGACTTGTCAGACCATCCTGGGGAGGCTGTGTCGCTGTTTTCTACCATCACATATTGGATGTGGCTTGTGATGGTGGTTCAATTGAAACTGAGGCATTGTTAGTCTCGTTACCAAAGCAAATCTTTATTCTGGGCTACCTTCCTGACATTTACGACAATATCTTCAACATCTACTTATATAAAGGGATTTCAGATTATTGACTGTAGAATGGACAAATTTCACAGCAAAAGATTCCCACCACCTCCTTTCTGGAGTAAATCGTTCCGCTTAGTCTGCATCAACATGTTATAGAACCAACGCGCGGTGAAAGCATTCTCGATCTGATGTTTTTGCGAGACGAGATATTGATATTCGATGTGTCTGTAGGCGATCAACAGAGCACAAGTGACCATTGCATTGTATATTTTCGGGTGCATGCCACTTTCTCTTTGCCGAGCCCAGCACATTGGCATAGCAACTGGGTTGGCTGGGTTGGCAGTACCAAGGGGCCCACGAGCTTTACTTAAATGGCACACACTTTACAAAAAGTTCCAGACGCCTCACGTCGCCTTCGGGCTTCGCTTAAGTTTGCTAGCCAGTTGACTTAAAAAAAACTGCGGAAAGGTTTCTCTGTGTCAAGCAGCTTGAATAAAAAAAACGTGAAAGGGTGTCGCCACTTCCAAGCAACTTGCATTGCAAGCTGCTGACTTTTAAAACACCCCTATTGTCATTTATTGATGTTGTCGTCTTTGGCGCAGTGGTACTGGTAGCGCTATCCGATTTCTGATGGTGGGAGGGGCGAAAAGGACATTCCCTCCCCCATCATTAGAATCCTTTTTCTAATGTTTTTTCTTTTTTTATACGCTATCAAAGAGGGAACGTTTCTGAAAGTTTCTTTAGGCAATACTTTATTAGTAAAGAAACTACTACCACGAAAAAAAATAGCC
>JAHWFP010043953.1:0-10717 GCA_023313725.1 Lithobius niger | reverse complement strand
GGGGCCGGCAAAATGGGCTTTCTTTTTGCCCTGGAAAACATCTTAACCTGTTAATTTTAGCATTAACAGAAGACCTCATCGAAGATAGGTGGTGGGCACCACCTTGACGGGCGCCCTGGGTTGCAACCAAGCTTTCTCCCAAAATATTTATTTAAAAATTTAGCACTCTATTCAGAACTTTGGTGTTGAAACAGGAATTTTGATCTCTTTCGTGATATCTGGTGGTCCTGAAAGGGACGGTTGGTTTAAAGGTGGGTCTTGCTTTCTTCTGTGGTTGGCTTGCTTCCATCAATGGGCTGGCTGGCTTCTGCTTCGTTCTGAGTGCTGAAGGAGGCTTGACTACGGTTCTGGCTGCGACGATTGGTCCCAGCCGGTGTAGTCCTTTTTTTTCTCTTGACATGTCTCTCAGGTAGTGTGAGGTGAAAGTTGTTGGATTTCGCCATGATGCTGCTGCTACGATTTCTTCAATCGGGATGGCATTGTGATGGGCCCACGATGTGGTGATTGCTCTTACTTCGTGCGCCGTCACTCTCATGCTACTGCTCGTGATGCCATGTTTGTCGTAAGCTGCTTAGATGGTCTTTTTAATCCAGCGTGATACCACAGCTGCGGAGGTTTCGCCAGATTGTGAGTCTGTGGGGAGGAAAATCTGGTTCCTTCCTTTTTGTTTGTCATCGTGCTGGGTCCATGTTATGAAGAAGCGCAGTACTCGGATCGGGTATAATAGTCGTTCGGGTTCATCTCCGAGGATGTTTGATAGAGCCGGAAAGGTAGGTAATTGGCTTTGGTGGTTCAGTTGGTTTTTGGGTTTTCGCTCGGAAGTTTGCTCTTGGGTATAGAGTAGTAGTTTGGTCCGAAGATGCAGTAAGCTGGGTCGGCTGATAAAGAACATTTTGTCGGCCCCCAGCCAGGCCGGCTAAAAATGGTTTCTTTGTGCCTAAAACATACTTAACCTGATAATTTAGCATTACATTCCTCGAATGTGATGTTCCCCTGGAGATTTCTTTCCTCTGCTGTGCAGCCGCCTGCTTGCATACCCCTGCTGCACATGTGCGCAGCAGTCCTCCCTTATAAAAGCGACAGCGTGCACGCTATCGGCTTTCATTTTACTCTCAATATGTCAGGCGGTGACTCGAGAGGGGAGGCAGGGCGAGAGTAGGTTAAGTATGTTTTAGGCACAAAGAAACCATTTTTAGCCGGCCTGGCTGGGGGCGGGCAAAATGTTCTTTCTTTGTTGCCAAAACATCTTAACCTGATAATTTAGCATTACCAGCAGACCTCGTCAAGTTTGGTGGCGGGCGCCCCGGGATGCAAGCAGGCTGTCCCCCAAAGTTATTGGAAACTTCGCACATTGTTCAGAACAGGTGAAGAACCTCCAAGTTTGGTTACTTGTCCTCTACACTGGTTGGCTTGCTTCCAATGTGAGTGTTTAGCTTCCATCGTGGTTGGCTTGCTTCTGCTTCGTTCTGCGTGCTTAAGGGGGATTGACAGGTTGCGTACAGGTTGCGACAATAGGACGCAGCCGGTGTAGACCGTTTACATTCACGACCTATGCGTCAGGTTGTGTGAGGTGGAGGTCGATGGATTCCCTCAAGATGCTGGTGTGAGGATTTCGGACAGAAGGCATTGTTGGCGGTTAATGATGTGGTTCCATACGTTAGAATGTGAGTCAGTGAGGAGAAGAGGTTGGTATCTTCCTTCTCGTCAGGTTTTTTTTTTTTTCAAATTGGACAATGGCAAGACCCGGGTGGTTGTTATACGACTAGTAGTCAGTTATTTCTACTTAATTGAGCGGAGTAAGCAGAGTTGCGGTAGTCACTGAAAAGTTCGAGGAAAGCCTTGTGTTGGTTTCAGTCGGGGCGTTGGGTTTTCCGCGCCGCCAAATGGTCGAAGGGGTTGGATGAGTGCAGGGCTGGTCCTGGTTTGTGGCAGACCATGATTGTATTTTTCCGGAGGAGCTACGAGACTTCGAACGAAAGATCTTGCGTGGATGGAGGAGAGAGCTTTCACGGGGGAGAGGATGTTAGCAGCTGTGAGGCAAGAGCGTCGGCCAAAGCCGTGTTTTATGAAGGATTGAATTTCTGTGTTGAGTT
The DNA here is from genome assembly GCA_023313725.1 of Lithobius niger. Lineage (NCBI taxonomy): Eukaryota > Metazoa > Arthropoda > Chilopoda > Lithobiomorpha > Lithobiidae > Lithobius > Lithobius niger. Next base: position 8,624 of record JAHWFP010043953.1, on the reverse strand, counting down.
TCTGCCAAGCTGGGGAGAAGAGGCGAAGTCTTGCGCCGGGTGGAAGGCAGGAGAGGTGGGAGGCGACATGGTTTTAATGAAAGGAGCTTCTGCCCCCTGGTGACGAGTGGCGACTGCGGCAGTCAGGAGATGCGGATCGTTCCTGCTGGTTGCATTGGCCAGAGCGAGAGCGAGGGGGATCGGGCCGAAAGGGCTGTTGGTTTCTCGGCCGAAAGTAGGAGTTAACTTCCGGACGGTGTCAAGCTGGGAAGAAGAGGCGAAGTCTTGCGCTGGCTGAAGGCAGGAGAGGAGCTGCGGCGGTCAGGAGTTGCGGCTCGGTCCTGTTGTTTGCGTTGGCCGGAGCGGGAGCGAGGGGAATCGGACCGAAAGGGTTGATGGTTCCTCAGCTGAAAGTAGGAGTTAACTTTCGGACGGATTGGCGGCGCTGTGCGGAGCGGGGAGGGGCCGCAGACGAAAGCCAGGAGACGGGAAGACAGGTGGAGAGAGGAGCTCACAGATTAGCGGGCTGTCATCTAGTTCAGGATGGCATCATAACTGGAAGGCGGATGAAAGATGTGGGGCGGGGAAAGAGGCTTTCAGCTTAAGAGGCTTTCAGCTTAATATAATAATAATAATAAGATTGTTTAGCCGATTGTAAGAGTTCGGCAAGGAGACGGAAGGGCATGGCCGCTGACACCGTTTCCATTTATTAAAATTTAAATTTTATGTTTTGGAAATTTAAAAGCCCAAAGTTGAAACAGGCCAATTTTGCGGTGAGAGGAGACCACCGACAGGTTGAGCAAAGTATTGTTAATCGTACGTCTGTTGCAGGAAACGTGAAAGGTCCCCCTGGAGAAGGCCCCGACGAAAAACTGATATGGTCCTGGACATGACAAGTTCGTCAGGCAGTGAGTTCCACGGATTCACCACCCGAAGAGCGAAGAAATACTTTCGACAGTCCAAGCGTGGTTTATCAACTACCAATTTAAGGGAGTGTCCACGCGTAGCTTTATAGTGCGACATGTCAAAGAAGGGGGTGACAATTGGGAAATTTTCGTGTAAGATCTGGTAAGTCAGGGCAAGATCTGCATGTAGGCGTCACAGTTCTAATAGTTGTAGGCCCGCACGCAACAAGCGTTTACCAGATTTCAAGTTTTGCATGTCTGGAAGTGATCTTGTAAAGAAACGCTGTACCGACTCCAAATGGTCAATGTCAGACAAAAGGTACGGAGACCACACAGGGCTAGCGTATTCAAGAAGTGGCAGCACAAAGACCTTAAAAGCCCAGACACGGGTATGAGAATTTGCCCGAGCAAAACAACGATTTACAATATGAAGTCTCTTGAAAGCTTGTGCAGTTATTTTTGCACAGTGGGTAGAGGGCTTTAGGTCAACTATGAACCACACACCGAGGTCCTTAGCCAAATCCAAAGTGGGTAGTAAACTACCGTTTAAATGAAAAGAGGCAATATGGTTTGTTTTCCCAAGGTGAAAAGAAAAACACTTTTCCACAGAAAGTGGCAATTGCCAGACTGTTGACCAGTCAAAAACAGCTTGAATCGTTGAAACCAGTAGGTCGTGGTCACTTGTGACAAGTACTTCCATACTTGCCTTTACATCGTCAGCGAATTTAAGACTTAAAACATCAGACGTAGGTTGAGATGGTAATAAATCGGACGTGAATAGAACAAATAGTAGAGGCCCCAGGACAGAACCTTGGGAAACCCCACTTGTAACTGGAAGGCTAGTTGATAACTCCGTAGCAATGCGCACTTGTTGGGATCGATTCTGTAGAAAAGCTGTTAACCAACCTAATAAAGGGTTTCTGAAGCCAAGTCTGGTTAGTTTTACCAGAAGTTTTGTATGTACCACGGAATCTAAAGCACGTTTGAAATCAAAATATATTACATCAGATGCAACACCGATGTCAGCAGCGGTTGTCCACCGATCAAGTGCTACCAGTAATTGAAGGGTAGTAGATCGTTTTGGGAGGAAGCCAAATTGATTGCAGTCAAGTAAGTTGTTTAAAGTGCAATATTCGAGCATGGTCTCCCGAATAAATGCCTCCATGATTTTACATGGAACCGAGGTTATAGCTATTGGTCTATAATTTTGTGGCAAGGATGCATTTCCCTTTTTAAATATTGGGGTTATAATTGCTTGAGACCAGTCTGTAGGAAGATAGCGAAAGTTTAAAAAGATGAGTCAGAGCTGGTGCTATCTGCCAGGCGATCTGCTTAAAAAAAAAAGGCTGAGAAACCCTCCGAGCCAGTTAGGTAGGTTTAATGCTCGAGAGAGTACGCCACGTTTTCAAAACATCAAAATTTTTAGTAGAGCAAGTGGTCTTTGGTTCAGCGGAACCTGTTGGGGATGGCGGGATTATATTGTTATCCACCACACCACAAGCCACGAAGTAGGTGTTTAAAGCATTTGCTCGCTCAAAATCCCCGTTTAGAAGGTTATTATCGATCAGAAGAGGTGGAATTGGTTTAGCAGAACCAGTGGTATCCATCGTGGACCGGGACGGCATCTCAACCGGACGGGGGACGTGGAGCGGGAAGGAGGTCCCAGCTTGACAGGCCTTCACCCTGGGACAGGACGGCACCACAAGAGAGAGGCGGACGAGAGATGTGAAGGCAGGAAAGCGGCAACGACGTCATCAAGACCTGACGGGGCGGCGTCGGGATGGACTGGTGACCGGACGTGGACCCGAAGCTTGGCAGGCATCGGTGACAACACATGACGACATCCCAGAAGAGGTCGGAAGACAAACAGTTGAGGGAGAGGTCGGATGTGGGGCCCTCCCCAGGAGCCACGTCAGCAGATGGTCGGACGAAATACGTTTGAGGCTTGGCTGGCATTGGAATCCCATGACGATGCAGTGGCGGCGGAGGGCCAGAAAGCGAGCCAGGGAGGCAAGCAGGGAGCAGGACCGGCACAGGGAGCATCAACGGGTGGCGGGCAGGATGTGGAGGCTGGTAGGGATCGGGATCCCAAGGCGTCGTCCTAGAGGAGAGGTCGCAGGGAAGACAGGTTGGTCGGATGAAAGACGTTTAGGCTTAGAAGTTTCAGAGGTCCGGGTCGATGTCGGGCGGGCCCCTAATTGGGAGACAGGCGAAGACGGTGATGCAGCGGCGTGGTGGCTGGAACGGGCCGAAGGACAGACCAGGGAACAACGGGAAGGGGTCCACGATGTCTGCGAACGAAGGAGAAGAACCGGCAGAGATAAGCGGCCGCCTGGCCGGCAGCTTAAGACCCAGAGATGACACGGTCACGTAGTAGTCATTTGTAAGTGCGTAGGGTGAGGAACGCAGGTTTGGCAAATCTTCGTCAAGGTTCAACGGCAACTCTCGGGCAAGGCGGGTGAGAGACGAGTTGCTTGGAGCAAGGAACGCTGGCTCGGTAAATCATCATGGTGCGGGATGAAAACACCCGAACTGGGCGGGTTAAAGACGAACGAGCGTGAGGAGCGAGGGATGCAGGCCTGGCCGACTTTCAGCATGATGCAAAGCGGCAACATCTGGGTAAGGCGTACAGGGGGCAAGCAGTTCAGACTCGGTTGGCCTTCCTTATGAAATCGGCAGACCAAATCCAGGCGGACGAAGAAACGGGAGCTTGTGAGATCTTCAGCATAATACGTGACAGCTACGGCATTAGCGAGGCGGACGAAAGACGGTGAGGGAGCCAGAGGCAGGGGCCGTCGATGGACGATCCAGTTCACAACTCGTTCCATGGCAGGACTGGAGAGACGTGGAACTTCGATGTCGTGGCAGGAGAGGCGAGAAGCCTGAGCAACAACCCAGACTCGACGGTGACGTCCCGGCTATGGGCAGACCGGAGCCGGGCCGAAGAGTTTAGCGTGCGGTGCGGAAGCCATGGCGACGGGATCCAGACTGCAGCGCCTGAGCCGGGAGTACTCAGGCGTGTCGAAGCGGGGAATGGCTGAAAGACAGGAACAGCAGAGGGAATGTAGATGGCTTCGACCGGTTGCGTACGGACTTCGGCAGTTGACGGGGAGTTCCTGAGTGCTTGTTACCCTGGAGGAATCTAAACTTTTTAGATCCACCCAGCTCAGTCACCCACCTGCGCATGCGCGGCTAGGCACGTGCAGGCCCTCCAGAAATGGTGTTACGGCGTTAGCCAGCCATCTACATTTCCTCCCGATATGTCGGCCATGATGGTGACTCGAGAGGGGAGGTTGAGTGGGTAATTACAGGTAGTGTATATTTTCTTTCAGGCAATAGACACTAATTTTGACCTCCTTGCCAGGTTAAATTGTGTTTTCTAGTTGCCGGTCCGAAAATACACACTACTTGTAATTTTTATTGCATTTAGATGACCTCGTCAATATAGACGGCGGGCGCTATCATGACGAGTTCCCAAGGGTGTAAGCTGGGTCCCCAGTAGTTGAGTTGTTGTGTATTTGTTGCAGGCGCAACATTCTCAGATCATGACTGACTTCAGTGCGCAAGGTCGTCGGAGTGGACCATTCCTTTTCCAAAGCGAGTTGGTGGGAAGTGAGGACTTTGTGATTTCAGGGGATGCTTGACATGGTGTTTGATCCTTGATTGGGTTCCATCTGGAGGATTGAGGATGAATTTCCGAGTAGACAGATTTCGTGACTGCGTGTGGAGAGGTTGAAGGGTTTCGGATTGGGTCCATGTTTTTCTTGGTGGTAAGGTTAAGGGTTTTCCATTCAGCAGAATTCGGTTCAGTGTGGAAGGGAGATGCGTCTTGAGAGCGAGAACGGAAGCACGGTTCCATAGGTTTGAGCAAGAAGGTTGCAATTTTCTGTAAGAATGATCCGGACGAAGGTCATCCGAAAATTTTATTGAGTGGCGTGCGATATGACATGTTGCGAGGTTCGAACCCCAGAGGGGTGAGAAAGCGTGAGTTATTGACAATGTAGAGTTGGATTTTCCATTGAGAGTACAGATGTAAAAGAAACGATGTCAGGCCTAAGTTGTGGGAGAAGTGGGTGCGTGGTCCGTAAGAGGTTGCCCGCAAGCTGAAGAGGGGTAGTGAGCCGCACATGACGAGTGACGTGTCAGGTGGGTCAGAATGAGTGATGAGATGTGTCCATGACAGGTTAAGAGGGCGTGAGGATTGGAAAACGTGGCTTAGGGCAAAATTCTTGGGTGGACCGCCAGTTGTTCCGTGGTGTGGAATGTCAGTAGTCACTTAGGAGTTGGTGGAGCAGTGACTGAGTGTTGAAGGTAGTCCGTTGCCATGAGGCGAGATGTGGGTCCCAAGAGTCATCATGAATGAATTGGGCGGGAGGTTTGAGTTTTTCATTGGAATCAGTTGATGGTTTTGCGTGAAAGTGGTGAATAGTAAACATGCTGTTGTTGGAGGTGACAGCCCATGATTTTGGAAATGTGATGAGGTCGAATTAGTATGAAATGGAATCTAGGTGTTTCAGTTCGATGAGGGCTGCAGGAGGCGAAGTCCAAAGCTAGAAGTTCAAATTCAGGGATCTGTGGAGTGGGCCCGATTGAGGTGATAGCGGCTGAAATTTAGAATTGTCCGCTTCTAGATGAAGAACATCGATGAAAGGTCTTCAAATGACGAACTTCTTTAGCGAGAGTTGAAGGGCCTTCAGCGAACTTTGGTTGGTCGATGAGCATGTATTTATCGATTAACACACGGCGCCTGACAAGCGTGGAGCATTCGGTGAACGCTTGGCTCCCAACGAGTGTTGGCTTACGTCGAGTAGCGGCATGTGGGCGTGTGGTAGTCGTCCCTTTGCCAGTGTTGATTCCTGAAAGGGCCCATGTTAATGGAAAAGATTGATCATATAGACATCGCTGAGAGGTCTTCGTTTGACAGCAAGTTTGGCGTGAAGGCAGGCTTTTGGGGAGTCTTCGGCAAGTGAAGGTTGGGTTGAAGTGAAGGTTGAAGTTTCGTGGGTCCAAGCAGCGGGAACGAGATGGGGTGAGAAGTGACGAGCCAAAGTGGTAAGGCAAGAGTGTTGCAAAGGGAGTTCAATTGATAGGATGCTTTCGCGAACATTGGTGAAGGGCAAACGGGGCAATCGACGGGCGGTCAGATGTAAAGTGAAGGTTAGTCAAAGTTGGTAGCGCCCCAAAAAAAGCAAAGCGACGATCCATGGTTCGATGGCGCAGGCCCATTGGGGACGATGAAAGGTGTGGGCAAATAGAGTCCATTGCATACCGAAGGTTATATTCGATTGAGCGTTCGGTAAAGGTATGTGAGGAAGACGTTGGAGAAGGTCATTGAAGAAGAGCTTCGGTGGGAGGCTTTCGGTGAAGGCTTCACTTCGAGTCTTCCAGGATGAGCTAGAGATTTAAAAGGCAAACATTAACGACGAGAGTGCGGCAAACGAAGTTGTTGAAAATGTCTCGACGCGAGACGACGATCTTTGGGTCAACAGGACGAGGACGCGTCAAAGGTGGTGAGGTACTTTGCAACGTAGAGTCCAACGTGAAGGGAAGTTTGGAATACTTTCGGTGAAGGGTTAATCAGCTTGAGTTTTTCGACGAACGCTTGTGTAATTGTAGAAGGCAGCGGTGTAAGGGTGTTCGGTGAAGGCTTCTTCCACTTGCGGCTTGCGCTTCCGGTGAAGGCTGGCGGAGAAGGCTTTCAGTGAAGAAGTTTCAACTTGAGCTTTCGGCGAACGTTTGTGCAATTGGTGAAAGGTGTGGTGCAAGGGCGTTCGGTGAAGGCTTCTTCCACTTGCGCTTTAGGTGAAGGCAGGCGGAGAAAGCTTTCGGCGAAGGGTTTTCAACTTGAGCTTTCGGCAAACGCTTGTGTGATTGGTGAAAGGTGTGGTACCAAGGCGTTCGTGAAGGCTTCTTCCGTTTGTGCTTTCGGTGAAGGCATCTTCCGCTTGCGGTTTCGGTGAAGACCAGCAGAGAAGGCTTTCGGTGAAGGGTTTTCAAGTTGGCCTTTCAGTGAACGATTGTGCAATCGGTGAAGGGTGCAGTGCAGAGGCGTTCGGTGAAGGCTTCATCCACTTAGGCTTTCGGCGAAGGGTTTTTGCAACATGAGCTTTTGGCGAACGCTTGTGCAATTGGTTAAGGGTGCAGTACGAGGGCGTTCGATGAAGGCTTCTTCCACTTGGGCTTTTGGTGAAGGCTAGCGGAGAAGCTTTCGGTGAAAGGACAATTTAAATCAGGTGACAGTGATATTGCAGGGCATTTTTCGACGAAGGGTTTCTTCAAGGTGAGTGAACGTGATGCAAGAAGAACGACACACTTTCAGTGGCGAGAGTCATCACTCAATAGGTGTTCGATGAACGCTTGTTAAGGGGAAGGATTCGAGAAGCTTTCGACGAACGTAGGCTTTCGCCGAACGTGAACAATGTAAGGAGAACGATGTACTATCAGTGAAGAGAGCAGTCGGCGAACGTAGAATGGGTGGCAGATTTCTTCGTGGGTGGGGTCTTTTGGCGAATGTAGAGGCTTTCGGCGAACGTTTCCTGAAGAGAGGGTAACAATGGCGGAGTGTCGCGGCCGGAGTCTAGAGGAAAAGAGATGGCTGGCTAACGCCGTAGCATCATTTACGGAGGGCCTGCGCGTGCCTGGCCACGCATGCGCAGGTGGGTGACTGAGCTGGGCGTATCTAAAGAGTTTTCATTCCTACAGGGTAACAAGCACTCAGGAACTGAATGCAATAAAAATTACAGGTTGTGTATATTTTCGGACCGGCAACTAGAAAGGCCAGTTTCTCTATTAGCCTAAACGTTCACCTACCGAACTCAGTAGCAGCAGTGATACAAATCACGTGAAAACCGATTTAAAAATTGTAATTTTCCTACTTTTGGCCATGCATATCTTAACTTACGTACGGCGGAAAATGCGCAATAATCCAGATAGGCATGAACGATATAACAATTCTTTGCGAATTTTCGATAGTCTATTTGCTGTTGATGGAGAAACCTAGCCGACTATCATCTTCAGGCACGTAATAAAATTTCAAACACTACCACCTATTTACAGTCCATTAGAATTCGAAATTGGTGTTAACTTGGCCTCCGATATTTACAAGATATATACAATGAAGGTGTGCGACGCTCACGTACTGCCTCCGTTATTTTGAAGGCCGTGATTGCACTTTTTTCTCAGACGGCCTCTGAAATCAGCATCTAGTAGGAACTGGATTGAAGGGTTAGACAGTCCCTGGATATTCATCAGCACGGCCTTCTCTCGGACGAGGTGTTGAATAGCCAGGGATTCGAGGCCTCTCAGGTGTGAGCGTGCATTGCTGATTATTTACGGTACCAATATTAAACGTGTTAAAAAGTATGCAGTAGTAGTAGTACACAGAACTAAAAGGCGGAATAGCTTTGATTTTACCTTGGATTACAAGATAAGAAATGATTTGGATGACCAAATGCAGCCGGTATTAAGGTATGCACTACCGACTTTTTTTTACCTCCAGATAGAAGCGCCCTCCACTCAAATTTGCTAAGGGCCCGGCGCTTCTAATCGGGTAAATACGGGTAGTCTTTCTAACCAGTTTTCGACGTCACTAATTATTTTTACAAGGACGCATAATAAAAGTGCGTATAAGGCAAGCATTGGTTTCTCTCATTATTGAGTTAAGGGAGGAACAGACCAATTAATTTTCTTTTAAGCTTCAGACTAACGGTCGCCACATGCCAGGTGGCCAGTAAAACGTGA
>JAHWFP010043944.1:0-13736 GCA_023313725.1 Lithobius niger | reverse complement strand
GTCGAGTTAGCACAGTGGTTTAGTGCATTGGAGGCCACATCCAAAGACCTGGGATCGGTTCTTGGACTCATGATGACACTTAATTATTACTGCTCACTTTTCATCCCTGACAGTTCGCACAAAGTCAGCTCTATAATTGTGTTGCTTACTTCGATTATTTACTCCCAATTTCGTTTCTTTAACACCAAAAATAACAAATAAAACAACAACGCTTTATGATTTCTTCTAACTGCAATCTGATAAAAGCTAATAATTCATCTACCCCTCGAAGTAGTAATCTGTACAAAACTGAACTTGTTTATGGAATTTGATCGAGTTTATGTCGTGTAAATGTCTTGCAGCCTTGGATAAATTATGCCTCAAAAGGTGTAGCCAGGTGTTCGACCTGTACCAATGCAACCTTAAGTGCAGCCAATATAAGTTGTCTTTAACCTGTAGCAGTTCTCAGCCTATAGTTGTTTGAAAAGGTTGAAGTAGGGCCTAAGTAAAATCAAACTCTTGAAAACTGGTCCTTGTAAAGTTTTATAGTAGGATGCCAGCCAGGATTGTGTGATAGACTATCATCTTCCATCACCAACTATGGACACTCTTTAGGCCTATTCTGAATATTTTCATACTGCCCCTGTCATAATCTGAGGTTTCCCAGTTTGAAGCTTAGGTTTGAAGACAGTGTGAAACCCTTTACAAGATTACTTTCTTCGCCCAAATATGTCTGGTAAGATTCAAAATTGAGCCGTGTCTTAAATACATAATTTACTCCAGCTGTAGGTTTAAGAAATAAATTTAAAAACAAATATATTGCCATTAGCCCTGGAAGAACCCCCCCCCCCACCTTCTTTTTTGATTCAAAACTTTTAATATACCTGTCATTTCCGTGGTAATTTTTATGTTAGTGTATGTGAGCAACTCGACAACTTTTTTATTTTCTCTATCCCTGTTTGAAGAGAAGTATTAGCTTGGCTGGGAGACAAAGGCCAATCTTCGCCTCCCCCATCTCTCCTCCCCTCCAATGAGATTTATTTTTTTATTGATAACTAAAAAAATGTTGCTTCCAGTCGATCTAACTCTCTTTTCTTGTTTACAAAGTCAAAAATGCAAACATTGTATTTCTAAAAATCAACAAATCAAGTCTATTGCACCAGCAGCAGTATTAAAGCATGTTTTCATTAGGCTAGTTTGTCAAGCCTGGTTTGAAACCAACTTCCGGTTAAATGAATACCTCATGTTTCCCAAATTCTATTTTAGTTTTTGTGATTTTAATTCTACACTACATTTTTTACGTGTAAGCTGTTTGTTAGCAAATTTCTTACAAAAAAAGCAATGATATTCGAGTTTACATAATTTTTTTTTAATGCTGTGAGCAATGGATCTCACTCGTTTCTTGTAAGATTCAAAATTGAGCTATATCATCAACACATAATTTATTTCAGCTGAAACTACAAGAAATAAATTTAAAAACAAATATATTGCTATTGGCCTGAAAGAAGCCCTGACTTCTACCCCCCCCCCCCACCCACACCTTCGCAACTTCCTTTTCGATTCAAAACTTGTAATACACTTGTGACTTCCTTAGTAATTTTTATGTTAGTGTAGGCTGGGAGGCCATAGGCGATCTTAGCCTCCCCCATACCACCACCGCCTGCTCCCCTCCCTTTCCGATTACCAACTAGGCCTATGGAAATGTTTGTCCATTGATCGGTTTTGTTGTATCTGCATATACAAAAAACAATCTGGAACGATCTCTGTTGCCTTGCATCTGTAACAATGAAACGCCTAGCATAGAAAAGCCTGTGCATTGTTGCAATGTCGCATAAAATAAAGTCCACTGCAAATGTTCATAATAATAGTAAATAGCAGAGTCGCTCACTTCGCTCGCTCATTCTGCGTCGCCGCGCTGTGCTCGAGGAGATTTCTTGCTGCAACGCTTATGATACAGACAGACCTTCCACATAAAAAACGATCAAGCAAATTTTAAGAGTGACTGTATAGTATCGGTATCTAGAGAGTATAGTAGTAGTATCTGTTAGTATACACTTTATATGGGTTTTCTTGTTTTCCTTAGTTTAAGAATATTGTTCTTTACGTCCTGTTCAGTACAGATTTTTCCATGGGCGTCTTATCATTTCAATTTCTGATGATCCCTTACTTGGAGAAACTTCTGCAGTACGTCAGATGTAATCTCCTACGAAGGTGAGAGATGAACGATTGATAGAGCAAAGCGAGACACACATTGAAAAGGTTTACTTTAAGTGGAAATCGCTCGCTTTGCTCTTTCAATCCACGCACCTCCGTGCTTCAGAAACACGAATATTTGACACCGTTTTAAAACCAAATCAATTGTTTTGATTTCCCTGCATCAAGTCAGTTAGTATAAAACCAATTTTAAGATGTACATGTGGTTTGTAGCAAAATACGTCGTCCGTGCACCTTTTTCCAGATCATCTCTCTTTGCTCGAGGAGGTTTTCATGAACAAACTATGACTTAATGAACGAACATCATGAGTGTTTAAAAAAAACTTTGACGTTAGCTTTTCAGGTTCTTTCGCTTATTTGAGGGTGATAATATCAAGTTACAGCGATGAAAATAGGCCTATTAAAAGCGAAATTTAATTATCTTTCGTTTGGTCCTACTCCCTTCTTTGTAGGTGCTTTGGTTCCGGAGGAGTAGAGTACAAACACGCACGCACGCACGCACATTGTATGATTTTAATTATGTAGATTATGTTCAACTTATTTGTATTTTTTTGCTCACGTGCACATTGCAATTAAAATATTTTTTTCATTTGAACATACTATACATATTGTTGTATTTGCTAAAAAATTTCAAATTTTTTTACTCAATTATTTCTTTAGGACGAATGCAAGAGGTCTGGTTAACGCCCATGTAATCTCACATGAGCCACTGTATCTTATAAATACAAACACCAGGAGAAATGTGAGATTTCAAGCTTTCCAACGGTGTATCATATGTCAGGATCCAAGCTATTTTAACAAAACTAGATGATTTTCAAATACTGATTTAAATATGCCCATGACAGTACATTACGCACTTGCATCCTAAATTATGTTTGGGATTACACATTAAGAGTAAAACTTTAAAATAAGAAATATCTTTTCCCTCACCAGCTAAAATCATCATAATATCCCTTGTAGAACGTTTTCAACAAAAGAAAAAAGAAGACTGCAAAGGAAAATTTATTGTTTATCAGGACAATGTGTCTTCAGAAGTTATTACCATCTACATATTTGCATTGGCAACACCTTGTGAGAATGGTAATTGTCTTGTGCTGCATGGGATTATCCGTTTATCAACTCAATGATCGAATATCCTACTATTTGCAAGAACCTACTTCATTCGATGTCATTGTTACTCGGAACGAATCCATTACATTTCCTGCTGTCACTTTCTGCCCTGTTCCCTCCAATTTTGAAACTGCTGTCTTGTCTGGCATGAACAGGCTGATGAACAAAACGTTTACTGAGGAAGAATTAATGGAAATCTCATTCGAAGAATATGGCCTGGATATTGACAAATTGTGGAAGGAAACTAAGATGAATCATAAGGCTTTTATGGTTGGAGCTAATACAGGAAAGGTACAGATTAAATTTATTCACGTAATTGGAAGATGCACTGGTGTTACTAAAATACTTTATATTCGCAAGGGTGGCATTAGAATTCTTTATGTTCACTCAGGATTTCATCGGATCAAAGGCCACAAATGGCAAAGGAAACAGTCAGTTACCAAATGATTTGACCATTGCAAGTGGTGATATCAAAACACAAAGATGTTTTTTTTTCAAAGTTTGAATAACAATTACATAACCAATCAACAACGTATAAGTAAACAACACGAGAACAAAACTTGCCGATTGTCTTTTCGTTTCTGTTTAATAATAATAATAATAATAATAATAATAAAATTTACCACTGGTAAGTGGAAGGTGGTCGTAAGGGTTGGGGAACCATTTACACCGTTCCTGGCAAGTTATGGTTTTAATGAAAGAACAACAGAGTTAGTGATTTGCCGGAAGTGGTCGCTTAAGAAATCTGTGCAACGGATCAGATTCCAACATTTTACGGAAAGCCGAAATTGTTGTTGCATTTACAGTGCTGGCCTGCAGAGAATTCCAAATTGGGACAATCCAAACCGCGAAGAAGGGTTCTCTCCGTTTTATTAGGATTCTCTGTTAGTTTTTTAGTGTCGAAGCTTGCCGTTATTTTCGAAATAATTTCTGCATAAACAAGAAATCATTTTCTGTTATCGAATTCAACATTTCAGCGAAGTTTCGAGATTCGGTTTGACCATTTGGTTCCTAAAACTAGGATATTAAAAGGAAGTCAAGGTGATTTCAGAGTTGGTCATTTAGACATGCTGCAGCTGTGATGGGTAGGTAATTGAATGATTAAAAAAAGAGAAAGTGAAGTGAAATTACGAAATCCAGGAAAAAATGAAATGAAAATGCAACCCGCCTAATAATTCTCGTGTTTCTTACGTGTATGTTTTTAAATAGTTTTTCACTGTTATTTGAATTTGGCAAAACAGCTTTCGTTTAGATATCACAACTAGCTGTGGTTACAGCATTTGATAAATTGTTGGATTCCTTTACCACTTTGATGTCACCACTCTTTGTTAACAGGTTACACTTATTTTGTGTTTATGTTTAATTCATCTTTTGTAGCCTTAAGTGAGTTGAAGATACTGAATTTTAGTAAAGTGAGGGTAAATCTTGGGATTGTAAGTTTGAAGCCGACGATCTGGTAGAGGTCAAAACATGTCGAGAATAGCCAGAATTAGACTAATGTCAGTATCAACCCACACCAGAAGGTAAGTTTTTTGTAACCAATAAAAGATAGCGGCTGCTTGTTGGCAATGGTATTTGTTTATAAATTTGATTATGATTCTTCAGATAAGTTAAAGCATAATGGCTCCCAATCACATAGTAAACTTTCCAAAACAATTCGTATTGTAGTAGAAACACCACCAAAACAAAGTTTATATTTCAAATGTGTATTACTGGGTTTGGATATAATGGAGAACTTTTTACACATTGTAGCTCCACAGGGCTGCTCTTTTTCTTCAGAATTTCTATATTCTTTAGCTTCATGTAATTACAGTACATATTTCATTTGACTGAGTTAAAAACAGAAAATTGCCTGCCTTCAGAACGGGCCGGCTAAATTTTGTTTCGATAGCCTAATCAAAAATATACATTACCTCTAAATTTCAGCATTCTCTTTCTGAATACCTGTTTCCCTAGAGATTAAAAGTCTAATTATAGCCAGCTCGGTAACCCTAGTACTCATGTGCGTATTTCTCCTATAAAACGGGCCGACACGCAAAAAGGCTTATCTTTCTTTCCTCTTAATGTGTCATGGTGGTGACCCAAAGAGGTGACGTATTGTGAGTAGAGCTAATGTATATTTTTGTTTAGGCTATGGAAACAAATTTAGGCAGCCCGGCTGAGGGCCGTCAATTCTCTGTTTCTATTGCAAACGAAAATCTAAAACAGAAGACTTCATTATTTGGCGATTGGCACCACCAGACAGGTTTCCCTAGGGTTAGGAAAAAAGTCACTCTCTTTGCACTTTATTAAAAAAAATAAAAGAAAACAAGAAGTTTGGAGGGCCGTTTTGATCATCGTTGATCAATGCTTAAAAGAGGTTGACGACTCATCTGGCTGCAATGATGGGACCCGGGTGATGAAGTTCATTTATGAAATTTGTCATATCCCTGAAGTATTGGCTTGTGAAGACTGATTGGTTCATCTATGATGCTTTCTGAGGACCACTGGAATCATGATTTTACTGTGGAATGCCCATGAAGTGAAGATGGCACGAAGCTCGTGAACTGTTAACTGATGTCGTCATGCTCGTAGATGTACCTCTTCGTATGCACGAAGTATGACTGTTTTAATCCAAGTGTTAATAGCTGTGGCCGTTGTTACTCCGAAATCCGTTTTAATGAGAAAACTAGTTGGTTATGTCCTATGTGGATTTCGTTGCTGTCATTTCTTGTGATGAAAAAATGTAGTACGTGTATTGGGCAGAAAAGCTGTTCTGGTTTATCACCAACCATCGGTCAGAGCAATGGAATTGTGGACAGTTCGTTGCATCTTTGGATTTTGGCTCTAGAGAAACTTCGTGGAATCACGTAGGCAGTAGCAGAATCCCTCAAAAAGAAGCAATAGGCAGGATCTACTGGTAAGACTTGTATTTCACTGCAGCGTAGACTTGTAGTTACGAGTTATAATATTTGGAAAAAGTAAGCACTGGAACGAAGTATGTTGAACAAGAGAAGCACAAAATGCACATGTAAAGTCAACACTGCCCGATGTTTCGAGCTGACTCCAGCTCATTCTCAAGGGAATAAAAACAAAGTACACCTAAAATTGCATAAAGGAGCAAACAGACAGCCGGTTGCAGGCAAAACTGCTTAAGTCATACAACAATTAGAACAAGTTTCAAAAGGAGAATTAAAAATGTAAAAAAAAAATTGTATAGAGGAAGAGGAAACTTACCTCTTTATGCTACGGCACTCCTTCTTGTGCTGTCAGCACAAAGTGGTCACTCTCCTCTTCCTCTATACAATTTTTTTTTACATTTTAAAATTCTCCTTTTAAAACGTGTTAAAAATTGTGGTATGAACTTAGCAGTTTTGCTGCAATCGGCTGTCTGTTTGCTCCTTTATGCAATTTTAATTGTATTTTGCTTTTATTCCATTAAGAATGAGCTGGAGTAAGCTCGAAAGTCGGTTAGTGTTGACTTTACATGTGCACTTTGGGCTTCTCTTATTCAACATACGAGTTATAAGACGCAGGTTTGAATTTCTGAGTGGCACTTAAGGTTCGTTCATGAGCAACCTTAATTGCCTTTGAGTAACTTTGGTTAAGAAGACCGAAGATTGAATGGTGCCAGTATGGAAAGAGCCGTGGGGTTGGGGTCTATAATAATATGCAAGTTCATCACAGAAACTGCAGTAGGACAATTGAAGGGCTGTGAACCTCTGACACCGAGCCTATAATTTAAATGAAAGTGGAGATTATGGGCAACAAGGCAAAGGGGAGAGAACAGATACCAGGTAGTGTATGAAAGGGGCGCTTTAAAAATTGCTGAAGATCCTCCTCTCTAAGCCGAAGACAAAGACCCTGCACTGTGGGTTGGTTTACAGTAAACACGCTAAGTAAATTCACCATGCATACCGAAAAGAAGTGTTGGCGGCAGTCCAAGCGCTGTCCATGTTATACGCTTCAAAACTATATGATGAAATAGTCGTTTCCTTACATTTAAACAACAAGTGCGAGGTCACTTTGGCAAAGATACCATTTCAAAATAATAATAGTTGTGGAATAATCTTAAGAGCCACGGACAAAAGGGGCTTGTTTACTTTACTACACATATAATACAAAAAAAAAAAATAACCAAGTGTCCTTATTATTAAAAATGGTAATACCCTGACATTCTGTACAATGAATCGAACCAACCATTCGCACTGCAAAAAATGTTTTAATTTTCATTTCATTTTCAAAATTGTTTATAAATCAGGCTCTTCTTAGATCCGGAATTAGCCACACAGTTCAGTTTCTCTCTTTTTTTGACAGTTCTTCCCGAAAAAGAGGAGTTTCCCACTGAGACCAACACAAAAACCCTACTTATAGAAAAGACTAAATCTCCTATTCTGAGTTTTAGGTCTCTACCGACATTATACAACCACAATACAAATGGGATTCAACCATCCAGATTTTACGAATCATTCCATTTCACAGTGAAATTGGTGAATTGTCAAGCATCGAATTTAATAGGTCGCATTATTTCCCTTTACAGTCTATTATATCCCATTTTTTGAAATAGTTTTGGTGGACAATGAAGGTCATCCCGTAGAAACGGGAGAGTGGATTGCATGTTGCATTTACATCACCGTACGATTAATATGTTATAAGCGCCAGCTATAAGTTCCAGATTTTGTACACCGTTCGATCTGAATTCACCACCACCACCACAATAGAGGTGTCATCATACAGATCCTACTTTAGATGCTACATATACATAATTGTGAAAGATGTGAGAGAATATACAGTATGTTGTATAGCCTGCATCTTTCAGATTTCTTTCAATCCCCTTTACTCGAACACTTTTAAACTCACAATTTAAATTTTTACATGTGTAAACATTTCTCTTGAAAAAATCAGTTTTAACAAGTCGAACGTGTGACTTTGTATTTGTGCAGTACAGTTCGTCATATACTGGATTATTTAGAAGAAAATAACTTTACCATCGAAAAATAATCAAACTTTTAGTCATATTCCTGAAATAAAGGTCTGGTTGTATAGTGTATCAAATCAACGAATGTCATTTACAGGTGGATGTGCTACGGTAATTTAGACAGCTATCTGAGTAACAAAAAGGCTGTTATTAACGTTCAGTGTGGCGATACTGTGGAATGTACATACGTCATTATCACATACTTGTTTATACACCTAATAGATGCGTTGTATACGTAGATGCTATTCCCTTCTATACCTCCCACTTTAAGGCTTCCTCTTGGCTCCCATGGTGTGCGAGATCGATCCCCGTTTGCACAAAGGATCAAAGGATCAAGGGTCAAAGGATTTTAGCGAGCGTTAACCGCACCCGGTCATCTGCCCGACGAAGCCCTAAGGCCCTATGTCTGCAACACCCGGAATGGATTCTCAGGAGGATCCAAGGCATCGATTGTAACAATTACTTTCTTTTATTGTTTACTCTAGACGTAGCTATACGACAATACCTTAAGTCCTCGGCCGGGGCACAACAATGCCTATTGTTGTAGCTCGTCTCTCCTTATTGTAAACTATATTTGTCGTCTCGCACTCTTTGCTATGTAGCCTTAACACATTGTCTTTCGACTCTTCACAACCAATTGTAGCGCCCTATTGTAACACCGCCTTATACCTCTTTAACGGTCCTCGCCTTCCCTGTATCTTTCCACTCCTTTTTATAACAACTGATCACCGTTTCTTCTCAAGATGTTGTCTTCAATTACTACTCCAAAAGGCCGCCATCTTGTAAGCCTAAAAAGAGACTTGAGATTTCTGATGTGTCTCTGAAACCCTATACACTTCAACGTCAGTAGCTAAGTCCAACAGGACTACTACTTTAAAGGGTATTTGCAGTTGTAACAAGCATCTTTAATTATTTCTGATGTCCTTATACTTGTATGCAGAACTCACATACGTAAGTTGGTTTGTACCTACTCCTTGCCGACTTATTGGTAACATTTCCTGCGGTGATGAGAGGGATGCAAATATGGCGAATGGATGTTGAAGAGCTAAGGCGTGTTTTCCAAGTTAATAAATATCAACAGTTGGACCAACATTAATCCACCTTTCTTTGTCTACCATCGATCTACCACGGGCTATCCTTTTCGATCATAACACGAGCCTCTTCACTGATGCAGGTGTGTGCTTGGCTGCAGGTCGTCCTAGGGTACGAGGTATAAAAACTTCTGAAGCCGTGTGGAACTAACCACGCTCTGCCCCATAACGTCCCTCACTTGGCGGCCAGTGGTCCGGTCCACCTGTGTCGTTCCCACATATAAATGGTAGCATTGCAGGATGGCAGCCCAGCAAGAACAACAAGAAGGTAATCCTGCATAACATGAAAAACGTACCACGTATCTGTAAATGTTGTAGCAACAACATCACCATCTCTGATCATGCAGCATTGGGGACCAACAAATGTGGATAAGCCAAGGACCCACCAGCAACAAGCTTCCTACTATAAAGGAATACCCATCCTATTAGGATCCGAAAACTATAGGCACTGGCGTGCCATTTTTACTTGCCTTACGGAAGAAAAGAAATGGCTTCCTACAGTCCTACAGCAAGATTGCCCAGATGCAAATAATGCTCCTCCTGAAGACATCGCCGCATGGAACCAGATGGATTCAGAATGCAAATTATGCTGATGCGAACAATGTCACCACAGCTAGCCATTGCATTTTATAATGTACAAAGAGCGTGTATCCTTTGGGAACGTCTCACAGCAGATTTTGCACGAATAGATCCATTTAATCAAACGTATAAACTGCAAGATCTAATGGCCATAACGATGAAACCATCTGAAGATATCAGCTCTTATATAAGACATGCAAGAGCAGTGATGGAAGAACTAGTCGCAACCGGTTATCCACTAACTGAACAACAGGCAGCCGTATGGATTATAAGAGGGGTGAAGCATCCAAGCCTACTAGTAGCTCGTGAAACTCTTCTCAGGTCAGGCAGGAATTTGGACCTAGCCCAAGTACAGACAGAATTGGTGGACAGCTTAAACTATGACCTCATGGGGACCAGTACTAAAGCTGCCCTAGAGCCCAAACCAGCATACAATATTCAGGTGTCTCCACGCTATCACCAAAGGAAATATGACCGTGATGAACTGTTTGAAGCTTCCCCTCCTTACCCGCATTCCAAGGTGTATTATAATTCCAACCATATGCCTAAACAATGTTGCCACTACGTTCCGCCAAGGCCCAGGGAAACGAAGACCCCCCCCCAAACCAAAGATGCAACCTAAACAGACTTCTAGACAGCAACTACGACGATCTGGAAGGGCTTGTATCTATTGCCACTCTCCATCCCATAATTTTTGGAACTGTGACCGAGTTGACCCCGCTCACCATCCAGCTGGACCAAGGTGCCGTTCCTGTTACGGATTTGGACATTTGAGTAGCCAATGTCCAAGCGTACTGACCAGTGACACGAGGAACCGCCGAAGAACCTCGCCGAAAAAATCCGAAAACCAAACTTCAAACCGTTCTCAAGTACAACAGCAGCAAAATCCCATCAATTCAGCCGCACAAGAAACGGCCCGACAACAACCACTTCATCCTAACAACAATGAACATGTGCCTTTCTTGTGCCAAAACCATATGGCGTAACGGTTTAAGCCTCAACGAGACCATGGACAAAGATTCAAACTTTGGAAGCACGCAACGAAGCCCTAACGTAACGTATAATACTTATGTATTTAGTTATACAGATAAGGCATCTTCCAAAATAGTAGTAACCTTTGCCCATGATAGTGGTGCAAGTTTAAGTATTGTTACAAACTCTTATAAACAGACTGATAGGCAAAAATGTCCAAGAGTTCGTGTTGCATTGGTGCAAATGGTATGACCACAACCGGTGTTTTGATTGGAGACTTGAGAGTGAAAGGCTACGACAAATTTGGCCGCCCTCTCAAACACTGGGTTATACTTAAAAACGTGGTTGAAATACCATCTGCTGCCAAAAATTTGCTTTCTGTCTCACGATTGTTAAACATAGGTTTGAATAGCAACTTAAGAACTGGAGGTGTATACGTAAATCGTAAAAATAGGCCTAGAAATCTGGTAATGCTTGGTGAAAGGGATAACCACCAATTTAACATTAAAGTTAGACATCGACCAGTCTTATGACTTAGAATGACAAAGTGTTGGAAGGGAACTTTCTTACGCTTATTCTTGTGGCATTAAAGATATCATTTTTGGGCATGATACATTTACCAAATTACGCCCAACTGCACCTAGTTTTATACCCGATAGAATGCAAAACACCTAGCTTCCTCACGTGCCAAGCTTATTAGCCTCTGTCTTACCTAACTCTCTCTCACTATTGAGAACGTTAATTTAGTATCTGAAAACCCTAAGAGTTGGCTTACCTGTTCTCCAAGTCCTAAAAGGCAACTATTATCACCGTTAACACGTTTCCGTGGTTATGTCCCTAAATATCGTTTTCGTACCTTCAACAAACCTAAGCCTGGGGTGTTTAGTAGGCCTTTTCCCTTAAGAGAAATATGGGCCTCCTGTAACGTTGTGAACCTACATACCCCTTTGCCTACTACCTAGAACCAGGCCATTTCTGCTTGCATAGCAAGCTTCCAAAGCTTAGCATCAGGATCCCTAATGGCCTGATGCTAAGCTTTGGAAGCTTGCTATGCAAGCAGAAATACAAGTTTTGGAAGATATGCGTGTTTGGGACATAATAGATAGGCCGCCAGATGCGGGTAAGATACTACATTGTAAATGGGTCTTTGCACGCAAATTTAATAAAGATGGCAGCTTACAGAAACTGAAAGCTCGCCTTGTAGCATGCGGTGGCTCGGCCAGGCTGGGTTATGACTTTGGTGAAATATCCTCGCCAGTCATAAGAACTGCTTCCTTTCGAATGTTGCTTGCTTTATCTGCCCTTTGCAAATATTCTATAAGGACCGCAGATATCCGTTCTGCCTATCTTTTTGGTGAAATTGACAGGCGAATTTATTTACATTTGCCACCAGGCTTCTATAAGGATGCTAGGGCCTCCAAACAAGTCTCTCCACGGGCTCAGACAAAGCGGGAGATTATAGCATTTAAAACTTTGCTCCGTCATAGTTGGGTGTGGTTTTACACAGAGCGAATGGGACCCCTGCATATTTTTTAGACTCGTTGGAAGCGAGATAGTCTTAATCGGGGCCCATGTTGACGATTTGTGCTTCTGTGGGACCGATGACCTTATAGATCGAGCCCTCGCCGAGATTGGTAAGTCGCTTACCATACTTGAAACCATGAACTGCCTTTACCTGGGTCTCCTATTAGAAACGATGCGGACGGCATCTATATTTCCCAATCGGCTTATATTCGTAAAATAATAGAGACCTTCCATATGACAGGAAGTAAGAGGGCGACTACACCCTGCCTGGTCACTCAAAACCTTGATCATTGTCAGGAGTCTAAATCTGCAGACCGCAAATTGTATCAATCCCTTATTGGTTCTCTTTTGTTTTTGGCTGCCCATACACGCCCTGATATAACCTATGCTGTTATCACCCTTTCCCGATTTAACAGCAATCCTACACAACTACATTGGTTTGCTGCTAAACGTATTGTTCGCTATTTAAGCGAGACTGTACACTATAGGTTGCGCTTCCCCTGGGGCAACCACGAACAACCGATTGGATTATCTGATGCTACTTGGAGCGTAACCACAGATTCCCGGGGATTCTCTGGTTATGTCGTTAAGGAAGCCGGGTGTCTGGTGGTCTGGAAGACGTCCAAACAAAAAATGGTGGCACTCAGCAGTGCTGAAGCTGAACTCATGGCCCTCACGGAATGTGCAAAAGATTTGCAGTGGATTCGTGGGTTATTGCATGATCTTTCTGTAATTCCCCTGAAGCAAACACCTTAGAAACTTTATTCTGACAGTCAATCCGCCATTGCCTTGGTAAACAGCCTATGCTCCAGCACTCGCACCATACACTATACACGAAAAGTATGGTTTATGCGATCCTTGATTGACCAGAAAATCCTCGAGTTAGTCTTTATCCCCGGCACCAGACTTATGGCTGACCTTCTTACTCGGCCAGTCACAACTGACAGATTAAACAGTTTTATTATATAAGTTCAATCTCTCAACTTCCACAGTTCAACCCACTGTAAAAAAAAAAAAAACTTAAAAAAAATGCATTTTCGTATCCAACTTGGTCCATTGGCTACGTACTAAACCTTGAAATTGTTTATATATTTAATTATTCATTTAGTAACGTATTATTTGTAATTTGCATAATATACATGAAGTATTATGCGTATTTATTTGGTACTAAAGTTATTTCATATTACTTAAAATGCATGCTTATTAAGCACTAACTTTTTTGCAATTTTGTATTTTGCACTATTTGTAAACAATAATTTTACGTATGTATCAAGCCTACAATTACATCTTAAATTTATGGTTGTTTATTT
>JAHWFP010043923.1:2459-20200 GCA_023313725.1 Lithobius niger | reverse complement strand
CTTGGGCTGCACACACAGTGGGAGGAAATGACGACAAAGCAGCTTGGCCTGCACACACAGTGGGAGGAAATGACGACAAGGCAGCTTGGGCTGCACACATAGCAGAACGAAATGACAACAAAGCAGATTGGGCTGCACACACAGCGGAACGAAATGACAACAAAGCAGATTGGGCTGCACACACAGTGGGAGGAAATGACAACAAAGCAGCTTGGGCTGCACACCCAGGCTGGTGGAAATGACAACAAAGCAGCTAACACAGGTAGGTACAATAGTGAGTTCACACGGAATAATGTGTGCATTTCGTGTTATGCCATGCCACACCCACGGAATTTACATGTAATACTGTTGCGTGTCGTGCCGTGCCATGCTGTGCTGTGCTGTCCATTTTAGGTATGAAATGGTACGTTAAGGGTAAGAAAGGGTACATATGGGTACAAAAATGTAGAGTTTACAGATGGCACATAAGTTTGCTAAATAGTACAAAAGTGTAAACAGGAATAAAATGAAATGTCATTCAACAGCAAATGTCGGAAGGATGGTTCCCTGTTGGACGTTTTGCACACAAAATGCTATAAAGTTATAAGTTTTTGACCCCTTGTTTTCTGTACGAATATTTGGAGCCCCTAACCCATGAAGGAACAACCTTTTTAGTGATTAATAAAGATGTAGGTTGTGTATTTAGATAAAAAAAAAAAAGCTAACGGCTAATAATTATAAACACAGCTATCAATTTTCGACGTAACCTAAACGTACTCTTAAGAAAAAACACAAATACCCAAAAATGAGTGGATGCAGAATGCCGTGGTGAAACAAGAAGTGAAAGTATACAACCACTGCAAGACTGGAAGATTGTATGGCAAGGTCAGATTTAAATTCGTGACTGCTAAAAGAGTGGATTAGTCTTCTGCATTATCCACTACCTTAATCTAACCTATCAAACTATAGCACAATGCTTGCTTTTGCCTTCTGGATTAAAATGTGGGCAGTGTTATATACTTTAGACCCAGGTTTCGAAAGCCTGGCAAAAGCAGATTTGGTTACAATACCACAGTGAATGGATGGCTTTAAGTCGAAATTCAAATGAACTCCAAGATCGCGCGAATGAAGTTTTGTGGGAATCGTTTGAACTTATTTCTTATTCTGCAATGAGGGAGTTCCAACGGGAAAGTGTCAGTTTCGCCATCTTTTACGTAGAGAAGTGATGTTTCTTCATGCCGTAAGCAGAAATTTGGAAGATGACTGGCCGATTTTATGGACATTTACAAGCACTATATAAAATTCGATATCGGTAGCCTAGATGGCAAATTAGGAAAATGCAAGGCGTTTCAAACTGAAATAAATTCCAGCTCATAAAATATTTTCCCACTTGTATGAAGTCGGGTAGGCGATATGGAGTAGCTCATAATAATAACTGGATGAATCGACTTTACATTTACCTCATTGTTCATAAGCAAAAATAATGGTAATCGGTGACGTTATTTCAAGAGGGAAGTCTCATCCACTCTCATGCCATTGTTTTTTGTTGTTTTTTTTTCACCAAATGCTTTTGTTTAGTCTTGGAATTCCTTCCTTGAGTACGTCATCTCCGCCCCTTCACTGAACATCTTTAAGGCTAGGCTTGAGATTTGGATGCGGTCATCTCCTATTTGGTGGGGGTTGGGGGAGGGGGGTTGGTGCTTTTATGCCATGTGCTTAACGATGTCACTTTTTGTTCTGTTCTACTCAGCAGGTCTTGCTATGACTTTGCCAGAGTCCCCTTTCCAATTATTGATGTAGCGCTGGTCGTGTGACTTGCCATCAGGTTGGCTTTCTCACTCTCTCACTCTCAGCCGTATGACTTTAACTGAATTGATGCTTGTACTTTTATTATTTATTAAGTATTATTAATGTTGTTAATTTATTAAATTTTTCAGAAATTCATTTAATTCCTTTCCTTATAATTTTGTAACTCAGATTTTTTTCACGTTGCAGAAGGTGACAATAGTGAGAAGGTTCCAATTATCAAGTCCTGTATCCCTTTCCCATGGCCTTGCTGATTGACATCACTTTTACGGTCGCTTCTAAAAATTTGAAGGATTGTAATTTAAAGTGGCATTGAATGAATGAATAAAAGAAAGTCACTTAAAGCTACAAATTTTTATCTGAGAAGAATTTTCTTCTGTTTAATTTGTATTCTGTTCCATTTTCAAGGGAGTTAATAAAGCTAATGACGGCAATAATAAACACGTAATAAAAAAAAAACATGTTTTCGTAAAAAGACCCACCAAATTTGATAACAGTAGAATCAGAAAATTCTCAGCCGAACTGCCTGAAACTAAGATTGTGGTCCGATCTGGGTTAATCAAGCGACGTAATGCACCCACCAAAGTTTAAAATCATTAAAAATGTATAATGTGCGTGTGTGTGTGTGTGTACCTCTACTCCTCTTGAACCAAAGCACCGACAAAGATGGCAGTAGGATCATATGAAAGGTAATTAAATTTAGGCCAACCGTTAGGCCTATTTTATCGCTGTAACTTGATTTTATGACCCTCAACTACTCGAAAAACACTGCAAAAATGTTCAAAAGTTTTTTTTGACAATCATGACGTTTGTTAATGAAGTCATAGTTTGTTCATGCAGAGTTATGTCTGAACAAACTTTTCCTGATAAAACTACGACGTCATGAGCAGGCGTTCTGAGGGAACAGATGGACGAACTGTGAACAATAATTGCAAGTAGTTTGCGTCGAAAAATTCAGTACATCGATTTGGTGATGCTCTCGGAATCAAAGAAAATGCATGAAGCATGGATCGACGCCAATAGAGTACGTGAAGCGGACATATGACTAGTATCACATTAAAACCAAGTGATTAGAACTGGGACGAGAAACTTGGGTCTAGCCGTTTTAGCTAAGATATCACTACTTTGAATGGCTAATACTTGTTGGGTTCCTTTACTCTTTTTAATTCGACTTGTCACACCGTCAAATAATGCGGTTGTGCCCAAAAAACGGGGGTAGCCGATTTACATCAGCGACATCTCCTCAAAAACCAGACACATTTGTTCAATTCTGATCCGACGAAATTCAAGTATGCGGGTGGGTGACTTGCAGTGCGCCAGTACATAAGGTATTATGCTCTAGATAATTTAGTTAGGTCGGTTTTAGTTCGCTAACCTCTAAAAAGGTCTCTGAGCGAAAAACCGTCGTCAAACAGTACACGATCAGTGGATGACGTCAGCGCTTCCTCAGCGTAAAGGTGTGCGCTCAACGCTGATCATACGAAAAATTGCGGCGTGTAACTGCACATTTCGGCAAGTCAGCTCTTCAACATTGCGGTCGATTAGAGGCTATCGTGTACGTCGAGATGGCTCCACTCTTATGGCGCAGAACAACACAAAGTGAGTCATCACTTACCTTTGCGGTGATTTGTATGGTACACCGAATTTCTATGATTGAATCTGGACGGTACAATGAATGCGATGGTCGTATAAGACTTTTGCTGTTAATTACTGCGCCATCCTCGCTGCTTTTCGGGTGCGATATATTACAATATTTTATTACGCGTATTTGTGGTGTTGTTTCCTATTGAACGAATGAGCAGCGAATGATGTCCTGTTTTCACAGTGGCGGACTGGCCAGAGGGAGGGAACGGCGGGATAGTCCTAATGGCCTCTGACTTTTAGATTTTTTTAAAATCCGTAACAGGAAGACTCATTGTAAGTTTTATTGGTTCGACATTAGTTTTAACCACTGATTTAAAATTACAAATAATAATAATAAAGATAATTATAAAACGCTAGTAAAACAAGTACTTTGTATTGAGTAGCTTAACAAAAATTGGCCACATGAAATTGCAGTGTTATATTCAATGTGGAGTTTGTCACAATTTTCGTGTGAATATTTTAACTTTTGTTAATACACCTAAAAAGTGTAAATAAATTTAAAGTAGTCAACCTCACGTACTCTCAGCGCAATATGATTTCTCCTACTCCCCCCCCCCCACCAAATTACCTGCTGAATTCATGAAATATGATGTTCGAAGATTTCTTAAATGTAAAAGTCTGATGAACAAGAACAACGGGTACGGGAAACTGTAAAACAACGAAGCTTTCAGTTTGTTTGTTTTTTTGTAAGAAAACCAATATCAGCGTCCGATGAAAACTTATCTGGTCAGTGATTGCATCGTCGCACACAAGATTATGGCTGATTTGCCGTATCGTAGCAGCAAAAGTTACGAGACTTTTTTTTTAATATAATGTACAATATAGTAGATATTCTTCAGTACACCATGCATTTAGATTTTTTAGTAGTGTCTTGTTGGTATGTCTGCCGTTCCAACTTCATACGTCAATTACGGATTTTTGTTATTCTACCATACGACACGTCGAATTACTAATGCAGTGTTAGTGCATCTTATGTATGTCCTTAATATTTTTGTGCTTATGGGTGTTATCTGCTTCGCAGATTAATTGCTGATTTGGTCCTGACTTTCAAAATTTTGAGGGGTTTCGTCACCGTGGATATCCCATTGTTTGAGCTTAATAATGTGGCATCGACTAGGGGACACTCACTTAAGCTACGTCTTTTGGGATCCAACCTGGACTGCCGTAGATATTTTTTCTCTCTTCGGGTTGTGCCGGCTTGGAATTCCCTCACTGAGGGGGTTGTTGCGTCTAACACCGTCGCTGCCTTCAAACGTGGGTTAAAATCGCTGTCTTTCGCAAAATTTTTACGTAGAACTTATTAGTGTTGGTGTTGCGATGACAGCAATAGTTTCCCATTATATCCAGAAGTTTAGAATAGGACTGGTGTCAGTGGTTGTATTTGCCCTTCCATTTTCCTAACCACTGTTGTGTGGTTTAACTTATTATTATTATTATTATTATTATTATTATTATTATTATTATTATTCACCATATATATTTTATGTACTTATGACTACAATAGGGAACAATAAACACAGATACAAAAGGCACATTCCTAAGCTTAATTATGGACAATGTAAGCCTTCTGCGTTGCACACAAAAATGTATTTTTCGAACGATTAGTTAGTTAATTACAGATTAGTTAGCCAATAACGCACATATCCAGGTAATGAAAACCCATTTTTCAAGCATAGACACCCAGGCTCGGTGGAAGCAGATGGAAACAGGGACACCCATTTTATTAATACGCCCGAAAGGGGAGTGTGGTGGGAGATATTCTAATTGCAGCCTAATTCTATTTTAATTGAGCATTTAGCAGTATTACAAAATTACGACGGCTTAGACAACAACACCCCTAGTGTACATTGCAATAGGCCTTTATTCTATGCTTGAGTGAACCCAAGTCTCACTCAGACAAACGTTTTCCAAAAGTGTTTAACATGCTCAGATCAGATAATGAACTCGTCAGATATGCTACTTCTATGCCAAATCCAGCGAACGTTTGCTATAGAGCAGTGACACAACGTAGTATTATTGTGTATAACTCTATGGTGGAGCCAGTAACTGGGTTAGCTGCAAGGGGCACTGAGGGGAGAAAAGAAGGTCGTCTTACTGAAGCCAATGCTATTCGACTGGATTTCTTGAGCTTATATAACGCGCGATTTTTGTTGTTGGAGAAAACAACGTTTTTTTAAGCCAAAGAAATCCGTTCTCAAGGCACTGTCTTGACTGGAAGTGCCGTTGTTTTCCCTTACATTTTAATCTAGTGCACCTTGTAGCTATTACCTCCAGATGCTATCTTGTAGCCGATATGACGTCACTTGACGCTGCTCTATTGATCATATTATATGTATACTGTGTGCCATTTTCAGATCATCTGCTGTTTAGATAATGCTAAAGCACTTTACTCCAGCGAGTGACCCAGTAACGCAACCTTAAGCCGAAAGGTCTTCCTAAAGGTCCTTTTTTGAAGCTTGGTTTATATGAAACAAGCTTCTACATATATGATACTAGCTACCGAGGTCGGCACCACAAATACGAAGTGGCTGTTACCAGCTTATTTACTCTGCACATGCACGTCTTATCGATAGCTGGCCCCCAATAACCATACTAATGTAATGTTAAGCATTGCATAATATTCGCTAAGGGTGACATTTTCTAACAGTGAAATTCACAACCTGTGCAATATAGTCGTCTGAAATTTTGTAGCCACCGTCTTTCACCGTTCGCTTATCCACCGGTCGCGTTTTTCTTCGAAAAGTAATTTATTACGTCACACGAAAGCAGTCAATCACGACTTATTTTTGCACCGAATCGGCTTAGGCTCTTCTATCGTGTCCGTACGTTAAGCAGAGACAAAAGCGGTTTTGAACCAAACTAAGCGTTGATTGGCTGCTATAGTGTGCGGCGTAATGGTTTTGCCTAAACAGAACACTGAATTTAGGCGGCACTATCTAGTGGCAGCAGAACGAAGCAACCGAACCAAGGCCTCACATCATTGGCTGTTCGAAGTTAGCATCACTTAAAATCACAAGCCGTTGTAAGAACCGACTCTGCTATCGGAAACATCCAACCTAACATAACTTAACCAAACCAATCTAAGATACCTAATTTATCTTAACATTCTTTAATAAGAGGCTTTCTTTAGGCTTTCTTAGTACGCGCAAAAATTGGATTTCGATCTTAAGTGCTGCTAACTAGTTTTGGCCCTACGTCTTTAAGGTTCCGCCCAACCGAAAAACCTTCACAGCATCCATTGATAATGACGTCATAAAGACGCTCCCACTAAGGTCAGCACAGTGAACACGCTCGCGTTGAAAATCTAAATGGCTTTAGAAAAAAAAAAAAAGAAAAAAAGCACAGGGCGGAAATGGAAGCGCTTTAATAAATGAGTCTTCGTTAGTCGCACGAGTTCGTCTTTTCACACTCTCCGCCATTATGAATACCGTTGACGTGCATCCGGTAAACGAATTTAAAAACCACTCTCACACTCTTTCTCCTAATTCATTTAATTAACGGTACGGTTAAATCTACATTGACGAGATACAGACAGGAGCGCTCTTGGTTTAGACGCAATCTATGTCTTGGTACGGCACCTTGTGCATTTTTGGTTCATCTTTCATCATTTTCTGCGTTTAATTATTAAAGTGGGACGGATGCTCACGTACCGAAATTCGTTCCACTCTGCCTTGGCGCCATCTATGTTTGTTTTTTCGTTGAAACTTGCAGCTACGCGTAGGAATATACCATGAAATGCTTTCAGAGTTAGAAGCATGGACCCATGATGCGTAAATTAATGCACAAAAGCACCTAAAGTGAAGAAAAATAAATGTAAACCTGCATTACAAAAAGATATAGTCAAACCCATAAAACTTGAGAAACAAGAAACACCCACGTACTAACGCGAATGAAAGTGACGCTTGGTTGCTCATGTTCGGCTCCAGCGTCTTTTACACTTTCAACATTTGCTGTTTTCTTGTTTCTCCGATTTTAAGGATATTCGCTTTTAGTAATGCAGCCTTATTCCTGCTTTCTATGCTTTAGTGATTTTATGCATTAATTATAGCATTGCTTTTTGTTTAAAATGTGTACAGATGGCGGGGCAATCTGTTAATTGCTGATTTTTTTAATTGAATAAACAAATACCTGTCGTTTTCCGAGGACTGCAAGTAAAAAGCAGTGGGTATTGATAATTTTTTCATCTATAAAAAAAATAGACGGGTGCACACTGCTTTCCACTACATAAGAGTGTTTTTTTTTTTTTTACTTATTCATGCAGTTTCATTTCTATTGATTATTTTAAACCAGATGGAAATAACCAGTGGTTTGGGGGGTCAGTGCGTCACATGGGTCCAATTTTTCGTGGGTCACTTGGGTCATGGGTCAGAGTCGTCATGTGAAGCATGGACATAGAGTAAACCAAACAGTGTCAATTTGCTGATATAACGGCTGATTGGGCAACGACAAATGTGAAAATTATCAATGTGAAAATTTATAGACATAAAATCTCTCCCAAAAAAGGTAGAGATGAGGATAAGACGATGTGACTTTTTGCACGTTCTCAGTCCTATATGAAAGATTCCAAAAAGGATCGACCTTTGAAAGTTGTGATATCATTCAACGAGGAAAAGGCCGCCAAGGTTAATCCTACAAGCCAATTTAATCACACAGAATAATACTATGCATATAGTCAGTAACCCATGCCGTTTTAAGTTAAATTCTTCATACTGGAAAATCCGACCTGAAAATCTTAGTGTGAGCCGAGTTGGCACAAAAACTAAGTTTAAGTAACAATAACAAATATGGCATAGGCATAATAAAAGGACGTTAAATGAAAACGCGAAGATTGCTACAGCGAGACCATTTAACTATCATTTAACTTTCGAACTGTTCGTCGGTGCGATTAACTTGGCTAATAGGAGTAACATTGGCGGCCTTTCCCTGGTTGAATGATATCACTACCTTCAAAGGCCGATCCTTTTTGGAAACTTGGCGGCTTTTTACACCAGTTTTGGTTTTGGGTGGATATCACAACTTTCATAGGCCTGTGAATGTACAAAGGATGACACGGTCTAATCGTCACTTATACCTTTTTTGTGTGTAGGAACTTTATGTCTATACATTTTCTAATTCATAATTTTCAGATTTGTCATTGCCCATTACCCGTTCATCAGCCAAATTGCCACGGTTTGATTTATTGTATGCCTATGATTCACATGCTTAAGTTTGTTCAATCCCATTTTTGAGCGCATTGGCTAACAAACACTGATTTTCGTTCGCTTCGCTCACTCAATCAGCGCATCCCCCTTCATTTGCCCCTCCCGAGATTAATGGTAATCACGTAATGAAGCTGGAATTGCTCACTTAATCACAATTAATCCCATCTATTGGTCGATCGTCTACTTGGAGGCATCACACTAGCGTATGTCCAGCATAATCATCAAACTCGGTACATTACTAAGACATATACTTTTTTGAAAAAATTTGCTTTTTTCCTACTTGTTGCGCTGAGAAATTTTGCGCAGTATTTAAGGCCCGTTTGCTTTTTTATATCAGTTATGGTTTCGGGTGGACCCTAATGCAGTGAATGGGGATAACACGTAAAGGATAATGACCGAAAACCGCGGGAATTCCTAAACAATTCCTTAGGACGCGATACGTCCCGCGGGCCATTGTTTAGGAATGCACAAAGGTTGTTTAGGTTGCATTTTCGAATTTTGATGTTGTATTTTGGTCTTCTGTGAATTGTTTGTTTGTTTGGTATTTGGTGTGGTTTTGGGGGCAGATAATCTGTATGGTTAACGCTCCGCATTAAATCAAATCAAGGTTTTCGGTCATCATCCGACTTAATGCCCGTTACAGCGAAAGCTCGTACACATGCATTGTTGGCTATTGTTAGTAGACGTTCTACGCTACGCTTTGAAAGAACGTAGTATTGTTACGTTCTTTGAAATAAAGGGGTATATTGTTATACATTATTGGTAAAGATTCTAAAATGGAAGCGTGAATTTAGCTAATTAAAAAAAAAATCAAGGTTGGTTTAAACATATAAAGATGCAGCCAAAGAGAGTCAATGCATTTTCTCTTTCCGATAATCCTTCACGTTGCCCTGTCAACGTGTACAGACTGCATCAAAGTCATGCAAATTTTCAGGTTGTGCATTCGTGCCCCAAAAAGAAATACAGTAATAGCATTTGGTATTACACAGCTCATTACGGAAACCACTGGTCACCGTAACTTGAACTCGGCTCGACAGTTCAAGAGAAATGTCAGCGTTATTTTGAAGTGCGTCGCAAGTATATCAAACCAGAGTTGTTGCAAATGAAAACCCAGACAAACACTTGTGATTAAAAACTTTCCCATTTTTACAATTTTCTGTACACGTAATTTTCTGTAATGTAGTTCTTTACTATTTTAAACGTGTTTTTTGCTTTTTTGTTAAAACAAGCTATTTTTCAAAAGTGCGGGCCTTCAGTTGAAAGTGCGGGCCTTCCCGGCAATAATGTATTTCACATTGTTGTGTATTGTTTCAGCTTGTCTTTCCTTCGCCGAAAAGGGCATTAAAAGGACATTCCTCCAGGCGCCATTTTTCTCGATCCTCCACATCAACTACGACCCCAAAGGTCTATTTCCTTACCGTTAGTCAATCCCTTGGTAAAAATCCGCTTTAAAAAGTAGCATCTAGGAAATTTTCTGTTGAATAATTTGTAACTTTATTTACTGCGTCC
The DNA here is from genome assembly GCA_023313725.1 of Lithobius niger. Lineage (NCBI taxonomy): Eukaryota > Metazoa > Arthropoda > Chilopoda > Lithobiomorpha > Lithobiidae > Lithobius > Lithobius niger. The sequence continues at coordinate 10,061 of JAHWFP010043923.1, read as the reverse complement.
CACATTGCGCGCTCACAATAATCATGACGTTTCATCTCTGTGTCTGCATGTACTAATTTTCTAATAATTACCATGAGATCAAAAATCTAAAAGCGTAATGCGTTAAACATTAAAATTAATTATTCCAATAGATAGCCGAAGCAAAATTATAAGACACTAGTCTAGAAAATTATAAATTGTGCTGTTAAAATACGAGAATCATTCCGGTTTATGACGACACGATTAATGCGTTCGTGCTGGTTCGTCTATCAGGCACAATGCCAATTGAGACAGTGTAGCTTCGGTCTCGATGACCTTGGTGTTCTATATGCGCGGAAGGCGATCAGCGCGAGCTGTTATAAGGCAGGCGGAAGGTTATAAGGCAGGCCGGGTTCCCTTTAAGTAAAGGACAATGACCGAAAACCAAGGGCAATCTTAAACAATGAACGAGGTCGCGCAGCCCATGGGTAATTGTTTAAGATTGCACGAGGTTTTTGGTTTTTATCCGTTTTAATGTCTGTCTGTGCCTCGCACAAGATCATTGTTTAAATCTTGCACCGTTCCAATCTACTGTATTATTGTTACTGACGCACTTCGCCATTGTTACATCGCAGAAGCATTGTTACTCGATTCCGAATGGCTCCTTCACCCAACAAGGGAAATGAGATCTATTTATTTTTTATTTACTTATTTCTCTTACCGGAGACTACGAGCCCACACGCTACACTCTCCATTCTAAAACTTAACCTATACTTAACCTATACAAGAAGTCCAGAACGACAGGGTGCACCAACTGAACAACGAGCTAGATCTTTCCAACATATAATAGAGTTCATACTGCTTACTAATTTTACTTCCACGTACCCCACCTGTCTCACTAGTGCAACCAACCCGAACTGAGCCTACCGAAACCTCCCTGTCTCCCTGCAAAACTTCACAACCCGCCGCAAGGTAGTAAGGGAAATGAGATCTTTTCCCTTCACCCAACAATGATGATTTGCTTAAGATCGAAAAAAATAAAGACATACCCATGTTTACCGCGTTGGCATTCCCCATTTCTCTCTCTGCAAGTGGTTGATTTCCCGTAATGGCATGCTGTTTTACAAATTCCTGCAAAACTCGAAATATAAATAAACTAATAAGTTTTGTTAAACTTTTTTTTTTTTTGACCTGGACATTTCTGGGAACTGAGGGCCAAAAAAAGACTCGAATACTAAAAAGTCTAAAAAGTACATAATCCAGCCGGTTCATTTATACGAGCATCAGTTTGCTTCAGTGACATAATGCACTAACAATTTTAAAAAATAAAAAATAAAAACAACCAGCTATTCAATGCAAAAAAGCGAGATTTTTTGAGGTGCTGGAAATGAAGAACTTATTCATACCTACTAGCCTACGCCTAGGAAACCAGTTGCACAAATAAGCTTGAAAAACTGTCTGCATTCACAATAAATATGTAAGTATAGGCTGTTATTTAAATTAACTGTTCGTCTATCATTGTAACATACATCCACCCAAAACCAAAACTGGTAGCAAAACCCGCCAAGTTTCCCATAACGATCGGCCTTTGAAGGTAGTGATATCATTCAACCAAGGAAAGGCTGCTAAGGTCAATCGTATTAGCCAAGTTAATCGCACCGACTAATAGTTCGAAAGTTAATTGAAAACTTGAAGATTGCTACTCGCTGTAGCAATCTTCAAGTTTTCATTTAACGTCCAAAGTATTATTGGGTGCGATTAACTTGGCTAATAGGAATGACCTTGGCGGCCTTTCCTTGGTTGAATGATATCACTACCTTCAACGGCCGATCGTTTTGGCAAACTTGGCGGGTTTTTCTACCAGTTTTGGTTTTGGGTGGATATCACAACTTTCATAGGACTGTAAACGTACACAAGGGTACACCGTGTTATCTTCATCCGTACCTTTTTCTAGACGAATTTTATTTCTATAAATTTTCACATTTCTAATTTTCAAATATACCATTGCCAATTAGCCGTTAGATTAGCCAAATTCCTACTGCTTAGTTTATTGTATGACCACTCTTCACTTGCTTAAGTTGCTTCAATCCCATTTTGGCACACACTGGCTAACAATCTCTGATTTCGTTCGCTTCGCTCACTCAATCAGCGCATCCCCTTCAGTTTTGTTTATCCCTGCACCTTACCCTTAACTTTTCAAGATTTCATTAACATTTAGTCATACAGAAACGCCCGAAGGTCGCTGTTACTAAAACAGCAAAACGCGAAGCATTTTATTTTGGGGTTATTAACAAAAACCCCGTTAGCTCGTGGATGCTCGTATTGTTGCGTAACCATCATCTAACGTGCATCCTTTTATTCTTACACAATACACGGCAACGTTAATGTTTCCTTATTTTGTCCTTCGTTACAGTTCAGTTTTTAGTTCGTGCAGGCTTTTACAATAAATATAAAGACCAGTGTTGATTGTTCAAGACATTGTTGCTTGACATCTTTGGTTGCAACTTGGAAAAGAAGCGAAATTTAAATTCGCTGGTGGCGAATTTCAAAACCCTCCTACGCATTTGTCCTGACCCCTACAAACTTCAAACCAACAAAAGGACCATGCTCAGATCACCGTGCATCCGTGTGCCAAAATTCAGCTACGTAGGCCTTCTCAATTTTGCGCTAGCCATGAGCAAAAAGTCTAACGGATTTAATATGGGAAAAATCTTATTAGCTAGCTAGACTACTAAAAACAACGTTATTGACGCATCTTTTTCTCTATGATTGGTGGACACTCATCCTTTAAATTTTTGTTTTTTCCTAATCTCTGACCCTTCCCCTTCATTTTTCACAATTTGAAAATATGCTTTCAATTGCTTACAGTTAACAGACAGACACATGTCTGCTAGTGAGCCGCCAAAGGTTTCAAAGGTTTCAAAGGGTTTAACGAGCGTTAACCACTCCTGGTCATCTGCCCGAAGCCCTAAGGCCCTATGAGCCGCCTTTTTATCATTAACAATCAATTTTTTAACAATCGGATATCTACAATGGGATGATCTATTGTTACTTGGCGGCGACACACTAGCGTGTGTCTAGATTACATGAACGTGTTTGCTAAGAATAGTGAGGAGGGCCTGCCGAGGGCAATATCCACAACAATGGACAGACCATTGTTAACCATTGTTACAATAGGAAACATTCTTGCTCAAACAGGCATTATATTAATTTCAGTAGAACGGACACCAGGCTTGACAGAAAAATGTGCCACGAATTTTTTATTGTTACATGATTAGCTTACATGATGACGGCACAGTGGTGACAGTACCAGGGCCGTAACGACTGTTGGGGAGCCCTTCACGGGAGCCGTGTTGGGGCTCATAACGACTGTTGGGGGCCCTGCGCGGGAGCGCTATTGGGGGCCCTAACGACTGTTGGAGGCCTGTTTCCATGAATACTTGTTAATTATTACCATCATTCGGTTAATTTGAAAGCACAGTTTAAGATGAGGGTTTTTCCCCCATTAGTTTTCGCAACACTTCCGTGTTCCATGCGAGTAACTGAAAAGCTGCCCCCGATCGTTTCTGGTCGCTTCTCTGCTCTACTCACATGCACGCGACCGGTAAGAAAAGTATGCAGGCTCAGATCCTGGCCTTGCCGAAGGAAACCAAAAAGCATCGCGAATATTTGCGTAGTTGGCAAAATTGAAAATTGGATTGGCCGTATTGTTTTCTGTTCTGTTTTTCGATTAGCTCATCATCGCCATGTCTGAAGAAATACCGTAGATAATGCAAAAAAAAAAAAAATAAATAAACAAAGTATGCATGAAATAGGGTATCTACCAGTCAGGAAAAAGCCAGGAAAGTAGGTCAGTAAAGTTTGTCGCACACTGCTCCGTTCCGACGACGAAGACCTCCAGGGCCACTGTAGGGCCACTGTAGTTAGTGACCTCCAGGGTCACTGTAGTTAGTGACTGACTGCAACGGATGGCCCAGCACACATTGCTTCCGTCACTAACTACGGTGGCCCTGGAGGCTCTCTTCGTCGTCGGAGCGGAGCAGTGTGCCACAAGCTTTAGCCATGAAAAAATCAGGAAATTGGATGTTAGGTCAGGAATTTTCACCTGTGGTAAGTGAGGACGATATTATTTTCTCTCACAGTTGAGAGATATGGTCCTGGGTTTTTGTTTCCCCTGGGTAAAAAAAACCCTGGGGTTGCAAAAAGGTGAGCTATGGTCAGGGGAAAAACAGACAGGGAAGGAAAAGTCGAGGTGGTCGAACTCTGGGGATTTTGTGCTGAACCCCCGGGGAAGTATAGAGTAGAAACCCCAGGGGAAAGTATTCCACCTGCCAAATATTCCAGAGGAAAATTATGTGGTAAGCTATGCATCAGATAAAATAACCCCGAGGTAAATACTCTTCAAACGTTGATGTGAAATTCTACCCAAGGCACGAGCAGGGTAAAATGTTCATTATGATTAATAGGTTACCTGAAAACAATAGCTGAAGAAGGAAAAATTATGAAACTGAAGTTTTAAATGTTTTCCTATGAATGTACAAACATTTTTAATCGAGTTGTATGCAACAGTTATGTCTTTTCACACCATCTTGTTTTCTTGACATTGTCGGAGGTATACAGAGACGTTCGTTAATCGCCTTAGCTCAAGACGACTTAAGTTACATCGATTCAGCTCGTATAGAGCTTTAAGAACGTCCATAAACCATCTAAAACCACTTTCAAGTCGCTTTATTTCAAACCACCTCATCAACATAAGGAGTTGGAACGCTTTAAGAACCTCCATGTAACCACATAACACCGATTTTCAACGTCGCTCTTAGGACAGCTTTGCTATTATTGGTTGAAAAGAGCGCACGCCGGAAGACGAAAGCCCAGCTAGCTGAATGGGACGTAGGAACAGGGATGGATTTTGGTTGATGCTATATCGCCTTCGCAGAAACTACCATGTACCCATTGTCGTTCTAACTCACCCCAACTTGAATGTCCATGTATCCACCTTTGCCTTAAAGCGACATAAGCTCAAGACGACTAAACTTACTTCTTTTGTTCTGAATAATTACCTTGTAATGTTTCATTACTACAGGAAAACAGATTTATCACCTTCTATTATATTCCATTTTACATCGATTCATGCCAGTGTAATGGTATCTAACACAACTTACGCCAAACAGGTAGCTTTAGGCACACACATTTTAAGAATTTTTTTTTTAATTTTAATCTTCTCCTGGGCGTTACAAGGTTTACGCCTTTGCCGTCTTAACTTAACTTAAGAGTTAACGCATACAGCAGGATCTAACATTCCATATAAAATCCCTAAAATCAGTGCCACAAGAAAAAACTGAGTAAGCTGTGGTACTAAGACAGGTTTTAAGGTGAAGCCTGGTTCCTGATGTTCCGCATAAGCGTTAGTGAAACAATAAAAGAAACGATGTAAGTTTAAAGTGACGTTGAAGCCGAACCTCAGAAAGAGGCGTCACTTAAAATTTGTGTTACTGAAAAAGTTATGTTAGTACGACACCTTAGGTTTTTTTTTAAGGGTTTACTTATTTTAGAGGTAGAGTATTACATTTTTCTGTCTACGCTTCAACTTTTTTGAATTAGTGTCACCGGTATTTATTAAATAAATAAATAAAAGTAAACCTGTAATTACGGTACTGGTTTCTATGTTGTAAATCCATTGCTTTACCGTCATGCCTCAAACAAATGCAACAATTAAGACAAAAACAAAAATTTAGATGCTCAGACCTTTTGACTGGCCGACGCAGTCGAAACCTAACTTGAATGACCCAACTTAACCCGATACAACGCTGTTCAGTAGAAATGACGCGAGGCTTGACAGAAAGATATGCTAAGAGGAAGGACAACAACAAGAATTTTTATTGTTGTCTTTACCACAGAAAATTTCGCGTGAAGGATTACGTAATCAACGCTATTCCAGTGCTTGATAAGCTGTGTTTTGACGTAGAATATCACAATCTTGGATAGTTGGATTGACATCCGAGGGTGTTTTAACCACAGCCCCAGGGGTTCCTTCCCCTCGACTTGCGCACAAGAGCAAATCTCACCACTTTTGACTTTTCAAAATCTCCGGGGGTTTCCTCAAAACCCCCAGGGTTCGACCACCTCGGGTTTCGCTTTTTCCGAGGTTAATTTACCCACCTTACCATATCTCTCCACCGTTGGGTAAAATTTAAAAAAATACTTCGAACTACACTTGGGTAAAACATTGTATCTGTTAATTTTGATTCGGCTTTTTTATTTTGTTTGTTAGGCCTATAGTAGGAGAAGTTAGGCATATAGCTGAGCAACCACAAGCTGTTTATCACAGACTTTTATGTTTAAATGGTAAGAACTAAGGCCGATTCATAGCAGAAACGTTTTATTTTTAATATTTTGATCATTTTTTTTTTTACGGATTAGGCCCAGCAATTTTGCACTCTTACTGCGTGTCGTGGATTACAGTTTTGCGTGTTTCCGCGGTGGATTTGAGTATAGATCTGGCTTGACATTTGTTAACTTTCGTGGTTTTGGTTGAAAACGGAAGTGTGGAAATGCTGTGCAGAGGTAACACGTTTTTTATTTTTTAAAACTGGCTTCCTCCAGAACCCTTATCTGGGAGCAGGCACTCTCAAGGTTTTCTCTAAAGAATCAGTGAGTCAGAATAAGTCAGGAATTTTCAACGTGGTTTTTTTGGTAGACGCCCTGATAAAACTGTACACGCAACAAGTTTTCGTCGTTTGAAGTCGTGATAACGATGAACTCGCGAAAATCGTACACAGAGTTCACGAAACTAAAAATTCAGTTGGCTATTTTATTTGCTAGTAGCCTTCTTCTGTTAGCACAGCGGGGGCTTCAGTAAAGAACAACTCCTAACAGGTATTTTCGAGGGGAGGGGGTATGGAAAAGTACTGATATATTAATATAACAAAACACAACCTATATTTGGTACCGGTTTTAGGAGGTATTTGGTAGTTGGTGGGGGGGGGGGTTACGTCCCGTTTCGCCAAATCCCGTTTCGCCAAATATCGTTCACGAAATTTTAGCCACACAAAACATTTAAAACATTTCAACACGAACATTTATAACATGATTATGGTCAGACATTTATAGATAAACACCCGTTTTGCAGAATCCCATTTTGCAAAATAATTTGTTTCAAATTACGTGCCTCGCTCGCGCTACTGCCCTCGCTTCGGCTAACCACATAACATTAGAAAACATAACTAATCAAAAATTACTAACAATTAGGCATGCCGTTTTAACTTTTGCAATGTTACATTTTTGAAGAAATTTTGATTCTGAGAAACGGGATTCTGCAAGACAGGAATTACCGTCTGGAAAAGATTAACCATCACGTGTATAACTAACTATTGTTAAAAGAGAACCTTGGCATTGACGTAGTGACGCCCAAACATTCTAAACAATCTTTATTAATAAAATCGAGTTGTCGCGTAGGATGGACGGCAACGAGACGGCCACAAGACGGCCGTCTTAATTGATAGAGCACATACCCGTTTTCATTGTCGGATGACCCCGCTCGCCCTCTTGCTGTCAGTGGCCGCCACAAGAGTACTGATAAGTTAATCCAAGGATAGTTATTGTCGAGTGGCCGCCACAAGACGGCCGCAAGTAATTGATAGAGCA